>JAPZAG010001562.1:0-29316 GCA_027475135.1 Bactrocera correcta | reverse complement strand
TACGAAATTCTTCCAAATGCACGGGCGTTATACCGTTAGGGCTTTATGTAAACTTCAGTCAGATAAAGAAGGTTAATTAACTTAAATATGTTAAACTAATGATTTGAAGCATTTCGATATCGATTACTAAATGTGTATAAAAAAGAAAATCGACTTTATGCCTACATATAAGACTACGGAATTCATCCAAATGCAGTGCCGTTATGCCGCCATGGCTTTAACCAACTTCAGATCGTTAAAGAAGGTTTATTAACTTAAATATGTTAAACTAATGAGTTGAACCCTCTCGATATCGATTGCTAAATGTGTACATACAAGAAAATCGACTTTATACCTAAATATAAGATTACGGAATTCTTTTAAATGCAGTGCCGTTATGCCGCCATGACTTTATATCAACTTCAATACGTTAAAGAAGGTTAATTAACTTAAATATGTTAAACTAATGATTTGAAGCATTTCGTTATCGATTGCTAAATGTGTATATACAAGAAAATCGACTTTATTCCTAAATATAAGATTACGGAATTCTTCTAAATGCACTGCCGTTATGCCGCCATGGCTTTAACCAACTTCAGATCGTTAAAGAAGGTTTATTAACTTAAATATGTTAAACTAATGAGTTGAACCATCTCGATATCGATTGCTAAATGTGTACATACAAGAAAATCGACTTTATACCTAAATATAAGATTACGGAATACTTCCAAATGCACTGCCGTTATACCGTTATGGCTTTACATAAACTTCAGTAAGAAAAATAAGGTTAATTAACTTAAATATTTTAAACTAATGATTTGAAGCATTTCGTTATCGATTGCTAAATGTGTATATACAAGAAAATCGACTTTATACCTGAATATAAGATTACGGAATTCTTCTAAATGCAGTGCCGTTATGCCGTTATGGCTTTATGTTAACTGCAGTTCGTTAAAGAAGGTTTATTAACTTAAATATGTTAAACCAGTTATTTGAAGCATTTCGATATCGATTGCTTAATGCATATAAAAAAGAAAATCGACTTTATATCTAAATATAAGAATACGGAATTCTTCCAAATGTACTGTCGTTATGCCGCCATGGCTTTATATCAACTTCAGTACGTTAAAGAAGGTTAATTAACTTAAATTTGTTAAATTAATGATTTGAAGCATTTCGATATCGCTTGCTAAATGTGTATGTAAAAGAAAATCGAATTTATACCTAAACATAAGATTACGGAATTCTTCCAAATGTACTGTCGTTATGCCGCCATGGCTTTATGTAACCTTCAATACTTTAAAGAAGGCTTATTAACTTAAATATGTTAAACTAATGATTTGAAGCATTTCGTTATCGATTGCTAAATGTGTATATACAAGAAAATCGACTTTATACCTGAATATAAGATTACGGAATTCTTCTAAATGCAGTGCCGTTATGCTGCCATGGCTTTATGCCAACTTCCGCTCGTTAAAGATGGTTAAGTAACTTAAATAAGTTAAACTAATGATTTGAAGCATTTCGATATCGATTGTTTAATTTGTATGTACAGCAAAATCGACTTTATACCTAAATATAAGATAACGGAATTCATATAAATATACTGCCGTTATGCCGTTATGCCGTTATGGCTTTATGTAAACTTCAGTAAGATAAAGAAGGTTAATTAACTTAAATATGCTAATCCAGTTTTTTGAAGCATTTCCATATCGATTGCAAAATGTGTATTTACAAGAAAATCGACTTTATGCCTAAATATAACACTACGGAATTCTTCCAAATGCACTGCCGTTATACCGTTTTGGCTTTATGTCAACTTCAGTTCGCTAAAGGAGGTTTATTAACTTAAATATGTTAAACCAGTTATCTGAAGAATTTCGATATCGATTGCGAAATGTATATATACACGAAAATCGACTTTATATATAAAATAACAACATTACGGAGTTCTTCTAAATGCACTGCCGTTATACCGTTAAGGCTTTATGTAGACTTCAGTATGCTAAAAAATGTTTATTAACTTAATATGTTAAACTAATGATTTGAAGCATTTCGATATCGATAGCTAAATGTGTATATACAAGAAAATCGACTTTATACCTAAATATAAGATTACGGAATTCTTCTAAATGTACTGCCGTTATGCCGCCATGGCTTTAAGCCAACTTCCGTTCGTTAAAGAAGGTTTATTAACTTAAATATTTTAAACTAATGATTTGAAGCATTTCGATATCGTTTGCTAAATGTGTATATACAACAAAATCGACTTTATACATAAATGTAAGACTACGGAATTCTTCCAATTGTATTGTCGTTATGCGGCCATGGCTTTACATCAACTGCAATACGTTAAAGAAGGTTAGTTAACTTAAATATGTTCAACTAATGATTTGGGGCATTTCGATATCGATTGATAAATGCGTATATACAACAAAATCGGCTTTATACCTAAATATAAAATTACGGAATTCTTCTAAATGCACTGTCGCTATGCCGCCATGTCTTTACGTAAGCTTCAGTCAGATAAAGAAGTTTAGTTAACTTAAATATGTTAAACTAATGACTTGAAGCATCTCGATATCGATTGCTAAATGTGTATATACAAGAAAATCGACTTTTTACCTAAATATTAGATTACGGAATTCTTCCAAATGCACTGCCGTTATACCGTTTTGGCTTTATGTAAACTTCAGTAAGATAAAGAAGGTACGTTAACTTAAATATGTTAAACTAATGATTTGAAGCATTTCGATATTGATTGCTAAATATGTATATACAACAAAGCCGACTTTATACCTAAATATAAGATTACGGAATTCTTCCAAATCTACTGTCGTTATGCCGCCATGGCTTTATATCACCTTCATTACGTTAAAGAAGGTTAACTAACTCAAATATGTTAGACGAATGACTTGAAACATTTCGACATCGATAGCTAAATGTGTATATACAAGAAAATCGACTTTTTACCTAAATATAAGATTACGGAAATCTTCCAAATGCACTGCCGTTATACCGTTTTGGCTTTATGTAAACTTCAGTAAGATAAAGAAGGTTAGTTAACTTAAATATGTTAAACTAATGATTTGAAGCATTTCGATATCGATTGCTAAATGTGTATATACAAAAAAATCGACTTTATACCTAAATATTAGATTACGGAATTCTTCCAAATCTACTGTCGTTATGCCGCCATGGCTTTATATCAACTTCAATACGTTAAAGAAGGTTTATTAACTAAAATATGTTAAACCAGTTATTTGAAGCATTTCGATATCGATTGCTAGATGCGTATATACAAAAAAATCGATTTTATACCTAAATATTAGATTACGGAATTCTTCCAAATCTACTGTCGTTATGCCGCCATGGCTTTATATCAACTTCAATACGTTAAAGAAGGTTTATTAACTAAAATATGTTAAACCAGTTATTTGAAGCATTTCGATATCGATTGCTAGATGCGTATATACAAAAAAATCGATTTTATACCTAAATATAAGATTACGGAATTCTTCTAAATGCACTGTCGTTATGCCGCCATGGCTTTATATCACCTTCATTACGGTAAAGAAGGTTAGTTAACTTAAATATGTTCAACTAATGATTTGGGGCATTTCGATATCGATTGATAAATGCGTATATACAACAAAATCGGCTTTATACCTAAATATAAAATTACGGAATTCTTCTAAATGCACTGTCGCTATGCCGCCATGTCTTTACGTAAGCTTCAGTCAGATAAAGAAGTTTAGTTAACTTAAATATGTTAAACTAATGACTTGAAGCATCTCGATATCGATTGCTAGATGCGTATATACAACAAAATCGACTTTATACCTAAATATAAGATAACGGAATTCATATAAATATACTGCCGTTATGCCGTTATTGCTTTATGTAAACTTCAGTAAGATAAAGAAGGTTAATTAACTGAAATATGCTAAACCAGTTATTTGATGCATTTCGATATCGATTGCTAAATGTGTAAATACAAGAAAATCGACTTTATACCTAAATATAAAATTATAACATTACGGAATTCTTCTAAATGCACTGCCGTTATACCGTTATTAACTTAAATATGTTAAACTAATGAGTTGAAGCATCTCGATATCGATCGCTAAAGGTGTATATACAAGAAAATCGACTTTTTACATAAATATAAGACTACGGAATTCTTCCAAATGTACTGTCGTTATGCCGCCATGGCTTTATATCAACTTCAATACGTTAAAGAAGGTTAATTAACTTAAATATGTTAAACTAATGATTTGAAGCATTTCGATATCGATTGCTAAATGCGTATATACAACAAAATCGACATTATACCTAAATATAAGATAACGGAATTCATATAAATATACTGCCTTTATGCCGTTATGGCTTTATGTAAACTTCATTAAAATAAAGAAGGTTAATTAACTTAAATATGCTAAACCAGTTATTTGAAGCATTTCGATATATATTGCTAAATGTGTAAATACAAGAAAATCGACTTTATACCTAAATATAACATTATAACATTACGGAATTCTTCTATATGCACTGCCGTTATGCTGCTTAGGCTTTATCTAGACTCCAGTAAGCTAAACAGCGTTTATTAACTTAATATGTTAAACTAATGATTTGAAGCATTGCGATATCGACAGCTAAATGTGTATATACAAGAAAATCGACTTTATACATAAATATAAGACTACGGAATTCTTCCAAATGTATTGTCGTTATGCCGCCATGGCTTTATGCAAACTTCCGCTCGTTAAAGAAGCTTTATTAACTTAAATATGTTAAACTAATGATTTGAAGAATTTCGATATCGATTGCGAAATATGTAAATACAAGAAAATCGACTTTATACCTAAATATAGGATTACGGAATTCTTCTAAATGCACTGCAGTTATACCGATAAGGCTTTATGTAGACTTCAGTGCATTAAAGAAGGTTTATTAACTTAAATATATTAAACTAATGATTTAAAGCATTTCAGTATCGATTGCTAAATATGTATATACAAGAAAATCGAATTCATACCTAAATATAAGATAACGGAATTCAACTACATGCACTGTCGTTATGCCGCCATGGCTTTATATCACCTTCATTACGTTAAAGAAGGTTAATTAACTTAAATATGTTAAACTAATGATCTGAAGCATTTCGATGTTGATTGATAAATGCGTATATACAAAAAAATCGACTTAATACCTAAATATAGGATTACGGAACTCTTCGAAATGCACAGCCGTTATGCCGTTAAGGCTTTTGTAGACTTCAGTAAGATAAAGTGCGTTAAATAACTCAAATATGTTAAACTCATGATTTGAAGCATTTCGATGTCGATTGCTAAATGCGTATATACAACAAAATCGACTTAATACCTAAATATAAGATTACGGAACTCTTCCAAATGCACTGCCGTTATGCCGTTAAGGCTTTTGTAGACTTCAGTAAGAAAAAGAGGATTAATTTACTTAAATATGTTAAACTAATGATTTGAAGCATTTCAATATCGATTGCCTAATGTGTATATACAAGAAAATCGACATTATACTTAAATATAAGATTACGTAATTCTTCCAAATGTACTGTCGTTATGCCGCCATGGCTTTGTATCACCTTCAATACGTTAAAGAAGGTTTATTAACTTAAATATGTTACACTAATGATTTGAAGCATTTCGATATCGATTGCTAAATGAGTATATACAATAAAATCGAATTCATACCTAAATATAAGATAACGTAGTTCTTCTAAATGCACTGCCGTTATGCCGTTAAGGCCTTTGTAGACTTCAGTAAGATAAAGAGCGTTAATAGCAGGTGAGTAAATTCGAAAATATTGAACTCCGCCTTGAGGCGGACTCATGCATTGCGCTGCCTACCTTTTTCAAGTAAAATGAAATATTTGTGATACAATTGAAAATTTTTCTTATTTTATTATTGAATAATAATCAGATATGTCGCGTTATTCTAAGACCCATATGACGGATGAAGAAATTCGACAATATTTCGAAGAGTCGCAATTGGTAACTGATACTTCCGACAATGAATGCGATTTTGATAGTGACGATTCTGATATGGATCCAACCTACTCACTACCGGAAAATGATACGATCATTGATGCAATGCTAAACTCCTCAGAAATGATGCGAAACGCAATCGAATGCAGTTTGAATGTGACAGACTTTGAAGAAAATGCTGAAATAATTGAGCTGCCACCGATTCCTCCATTGCCTGTTTGTGACGTTACTTCTAGTGTATTCTTACCGTCGACAGTGACACGTTCTGTGCACAAAGCATTAGAATCGCAAGAAAAAATCGGAGTCCTACCAGCTGCAAGTGATTTGAGAAACGATATGAGTGCGATAAGATCGATTCTTTGGAAGAAGAAAAAACTTCAGCTGAGTGTTGCAGATTTGGCTTTTCAAGGCCAGGACATGCCGGATTTTTTAAAATGTTTAAAAACACCTTACGACTGCTTTGCATATTTTGTGACCGAAGACTTTCTGAAGGTAATTTCTAATATATAACAGTTTATTAAATTTTTAATAAAAATTTTGCAGGCAATAGCCTTACAGATGAACTTGTATGCCAAGCAAAAAGATATATCTTCAAAGTTTTGTATCGATCACCAAGAGCTGCGTAAGTTTTTGGGAATATTGTTGTTTACGTCTGTTTATCGCTTTCCTAACAGTCGCTCATATTGGGGACAATACGGATTAGATCCGATACGTTTATCCATGACATGCAATCGATTTGAAGAAATTAGAAACCACTTGCATTTCAATAATGATGCGTCTCGTATAGAGAAAGGTCAACCTGGTTATGACCTCTTGTATAAAATAAGGCCGCTAGTAAAACATTTCAACCAACGTTTTTCTTCAGTTCCAATGCGGCAGAGACTTTGCGTTGATGAGCAAATGTGTGCCACGAAAATGAGTGGAAACCCAGTGAGGCAATATATGCCAGCAAAACCTCACAAATGGGGAGCGAAACTATTCGTGATTTGCGATTCCTTTGGATATTCGTATTCCTTTGAAGTTTATTGTGGCGCCGGCGATAACAAAATTTTGCCAAATTGTCCAGATCTTGGTGCTGCATCCAATGTTGTAGTTAGGTTGTCACAAGTCATACCAAACAATGCCAATCATATTATTTACTTTGACAACTTTTATACCTCATTGGGATTGCTATTATATATGAGAAGTCGCGGAATTCACAGTTTAGGTACAGTGCGAGGAAATCGAGTACCAAATATAAAACTTTCCACAGACGCAGAGCTGCAATCAAAAAAAGTAGCACGTGGGTATAATGAAGAATACGTGGGAAGTGTTTTTGGAGTAGACATAAGCAGCGTTTTGTGGTACGACACAAGAGCAGTTCGTCTGTTATCCACCTACGTAGGAACAGATGCAATTGTACATAATGAAAGTTCATATTCCTTAAAGGCAAATCGTTGGGATCGAAAATTGAAACAAAATGTTGAGGTGGATTGTCCAGCTATTGTGAAAGAATACAACCAGCATATGGGTGGTGTGGATTTGGTTGACGGATTGATTGGTCGATACCACATAAAAATGAAAACCAGAAAATGGACAAATAAATTATTTTACCACATGCTGGACGTGAGTATGGTGAATGCATATTGTCTTTATAACCGACTAAATAAGGACGTCCTAAAGTGTAAACTTCCTGACTTCAGATCAGAAGTGGCAGAAACACTTTGTTTGATTGGTTCGACAAAACCTGTAAAACGTGGTCGTCCATCGTCTTTAACACCTCCACCAAAAGCTAAAAAGACGTATCACCTATCAGAAAATATAAGATACGATCAAATAGGACACTGGTGTAAGTTTTTGGACCGCTCAGGCAAAAAAATGTGCAAATTTCGTGGATGCAAATCAGAAACTCAGGCATTTTGCATTAAATGTAAAATTAATTTATGCAATTCAACGGCAAAAGATTGTTTTTTTCAAATATCACAATAAAGAAGAAATGAAAACATAAATTTATATGAACAATAAGGGTTAATGCATAGGTCCGCCTTGAGGCGGGATTTTTATTTTACCTGTAAAAGGTACACAAATTGACAAATCGAAAAACTAACATCAGATTCGTCTTCACAGACCTGAATATAGTCTAATATAAAAATCACAGTCGAAACAAAAATTCATGCATTAGAGGGTTAATTAACTTAAATACGCTAAACCAGTTATTTGACAGTTTATATTTCGACATCGATTGCAAAATGTGTATATACAAGAAAATCGACTTAATGCTTAAATATAAGACTACGGTATTCTTCCAAACGCCCTACCGTTATGGCTTTATGTCAACTTCAGTTCGCTAAAGGAGGTTTATTAACTTAAATATGTTAAACCAGTTATCTGAAGCATTTCGGTATCGATTGCGAAATGTATATAAACAAGAAAATCGACTTTATACCTAAATATAAGATTACGGAATTCTTCCACTTGTACTGTCGTTATGCCGCCATGGCTTTATATCACCTTCAATACGCTAAAGAAGATTAATTATTTTAAATATGTTAAACTAATGGTTTGAAGCATTTCGATATCGATTGCTAAATGTGTAAATACAAGAAAATCGACTTTATACCTAAATATAAATTTACAACATTACGGAATTCTTCTAAATGCACTGCCGTTATACCGTTAAGGCTTTATGTAGACTTCAGTAAGCTAAAAAATGTTTACTAACTTGTGTATATAAAAGAAAATCGACTTTATACCTAAATATAAGATTACAGAATTCTACTACATGCACTGCCGCAATGCCGCCGTGGCTATATGCCAACTTCAGATCGTTAAAGAAGGTTTATTAACTTAAATATGTTAAGCTTATGAGTTGAAGCATCTCGATATCGATTGCTAAATGTGTCTATACAACAAAATCGACTTTATACCTAAATATAAGATTACGGAATTCTTCCAAATGCACTGCCGTTATACCGTTATGGCTTTATGTAAACTTCAGTAAGATAAAGAAGGTTAATTAACTTAAATATGTTAAACTAATGATTTTCGATTTCGATCTCGATTGCTATATGTATATATACAAGAAAATCGACTATATACCTAAATATAAGATAACGGAATTCTTCTTAATGCACTGTCGTTATACCGTAAAGGCTTTATGTAGACTTCAGTAAGATAGAGAGGGTTAATTAACTTAAATATGTTAAACTAATGATTTGAAGCATTTCGATATCGATTGCTAAATATGTAAATACAAGAAAATCAACTTTATACCTAAATAGAAGATTACAGAATTCTTTTAAATGCACTGTAGTTATACCGTTAAGGCTTTATATAAATTTCAGTACGTTAAAGAAGGTTTAATTACTTAAATATGCTAAACTAATGATTTGAAGCATTTCGATATCGATTGCTAGATATGTATGTACAAGAAAAGCGATATTATACCTAAATAAAAGATTACGGAATTCACCCAAATATACTGCCGTTATGGCGTTATGTAAACTTCGGTAAGATAAGGAAGGTCAATTAACCTAAATATGATAAACCAGTTATTTGAAGCATTTCGATATCGATTACTAAATGCGTATATACAAGAAAGTCGATTTTATACCTAAATATAAGATTACGGAATTCTTCTAAATGCACTGTCGTTATGCCGTTAAGGCTTTTGTAGACTTCAGTAAGATAAAGAGGGTTAAATAACTTAAATATGTTAAACTTATGATTTGAAGCATTTCGATATGGATTGCTAAATGTGTATATACAAAAAAATCGACTTTATACCTAAATATAAGATTACGGAATCCTTCTAAATGCACTGCAGTTATACCGTTAAGGCTTTATATAAATTTCAGTACGTTAAAGAAGTTTAACTTACTTAAATATGCTAAACTAATGATTTGAAGCATTTCAATATCGATTGCTAAATGTGTATGTACAAGAAAATCGATTTTATACCTAAGTAAAAGATTACGGAAGTCACCCAAATATACTGCCGTTATGCCGTTATGTCTTTATGTAAACTTCAGTAAGATAAAGAAGGTTAATTAACTTAAATATGTTAAACTGATGATTTGAAGCATTTGGATATCGATTGCTAAATGTGTATATACAAGAAAATCGACTTTATACCTAAATATGTCAAATTCAGTTCGCTAAAGGAGGTTTATTAACTGAAATATGTTAAACCAGTTATCTGAAGCATTTCGATATCGATTGCGAAATATATATATACAAGAAAATCGACTTTATACCTAAATATAAGATTACGGAATTCTTCCACATGTACTGCCGTTATGCCGCCATGGCTTTATATCACCTTCAATACGTTAGAGAAGGTTAATTATTTTTAATATGTTAAATTAATGGTTTGAAGCATTTCGATATCGATTGCTAAATGTGTAAGTACAAGAAAATCGACTTTATACCTAAAAATAAAACTATAACATTACGGAATTCTTCTAAATGTACTGGCGTTATACCGTTAAGGCTTTATATAGACTTCAGTAAGCTAAAAAAGGTTTATTAACTAAATATGTTAAACTAATGATTTGAAGCATTTCGATAACGATAGTGAAATGTGTATATACAAGAAAATCGACTTTATACCTAAATATAAGATTACGGAATTCTTCTACATGCACTGCCGTTATGCCGTCATGGCTATATGCAAACTTCAGATCGTTAAAGAAAGTTTATTAACTTAAATATGTTAAACTAATGAGTTGAACCATCTCGATATCGATTGCTAAATGTGTATATACAAAAAAATCGACTTTATTCCTAAATATAAGATTACGCAATTTTTCCAAATGCACTGTCGTTAAACCGCTATGGCTTTATGTAAACTTCAGTAAGAAAAAGAAGGATAATTAACTTAAATATGTTAAACTAATGATTTGAAGCATATCGATATCGATTGCTAAATGTGTATATACAAGAAAATCGACTTTATACCTAAATATAAGATTACGGAATTCTTCTAAATGCACTGCCGTTATGCCGCCATGGCTTTACGCCAACTTCTGTTCGTTAAAGAAGGTTTATTAAATTAAATATGTTAAACTAATGATTTGAAGCATTTCGATATCGATTGCTTAATGTGTATATACAAGAAAATCGACTTTATACCTAAATATAAGATTACGGAATTCTTCTACATGCACTGCCGTTATGCCGCCATGGCTTTATGCCAACTTCAGTTCGTTAAAGAAGGTTTATTAGCTTAAATATGTTAAACTAATGAGTTGAAGCATCTCGATATCGATTGCTAAATGCGTTTATATACAAAATCGACTTTATACCTAAATATAAGTTTACGGAATTCTTCCAAATGCACTGCCGTTATACCGCAATGGCTTTATGTAAACTTCAGTAAGAAAAAGAAGGATAATTAACTTAAATATGTTAAACTAATGATTTGAAGCATATCGATATCGATTGCTAAATGTGATTATATACATAATCGACCTTATACCTAAATATAAGTTTACGGAATTCTTCGAAATGCACTGCCGTTATGGCTTTATGTTAACTTCAGTAAGATAAAGAAGGTTAATTAACTTAAATATGCTAAACGAGTTGTTTGAAGCATTTCGATATCGATTGCTAAATGTGTATATACAACAAAATGGACTTTATACCTAAATATAAGATTACGGAATTCTTCTACATGCACTGCTTTATGCCAACTTCAGTGCGTTAAAGAAGGTTTATTAGCTTAAATATGTTAAACTAATGATTTGAAGCATTTCGATATAGATTGCTAAATGAGTATATACAAGAAAGTCGACTTTATACCTAAATATAAGATTACGGAATTCATCGAAATACTCTCTCGTTATGCCGTTATGGCTTTATATCACCTTCATTACGTTAAAGAAGGTTAATTAACTTAAATATGTTATATTAATGATTTGAAGATTTTCGATATCGATTGCTAAATGTGTAAATATAAGAAAGTCGACTTTATACCTAAATATAAGATTACGGAATTCATCGAAATACACTCCCGTTATGCCGGTAAGGCTTTATATCACCTTCATTACGTTAAAGAAGCTTTATTCACTTAAATAAATTAAACTAATGAGTTGAAGCATTTCGATATCGATTGCTAAATGAGTATATACAAGAAAGTCGACTATATATCTAAATATAAGATTACGGAATTCATCGAAATACACTCCCGTTATGCCGTTATGGCTTTATATAAATTTCAGTACGCTAAAGAAGGTTAATTTACTTAAATATGCTAAACTAATGATTTGAAGCATTTCTATATCGATTGCTAAATGTGTATTTACAACAAAATCGATTTTATACCTAAATAAAAGTTTACGGAATATATACTGCCGTTATGCCGTTATGGCTTTTTGTAAACTTCGGTAAGATTAAGAAGGTTAATTAACCTAAATATGCTAAACCAGTTATTTGAAGATTTTCGATATCGATTGCTAAATACAAGAAAATCGACTTTATACCTAAATATGAGATTACGGAATTCTTATAAATGCACTGTCGTTATGCCGCCATGGCTTTATATTACCTTCATTACGTTAAAGAAGGTTAATTAACTTAAATATGTTAAATTAATGATTTGAAGATTTTCGATATCGATTGCTAAATGTGTAAATACAAGAATATCGACTTTATACCTAAATATAAGATTACGGAATTCTTCAAACATGCACTGTCGTTATGGTGCCATGGCTTTATAACACCTTCATTACGTTAAAGAAATTTAATTAACTTAAATATGTTAAACTAATGATTTGAAGCATTTCGATGTCGATTGCTAAATGAGTATATACAAGAAAATCGACTTTATACCTAAATATAAAATTCTTCTAAATGCATTTCGTTATGCCGTTAAGGCTTTTGTAGACTTCAGTAAGATAAAGAGGGTTAAATAACTTAAATATGTTAAACTTATGATTTGAAGCATTTCGATATGGATTGCTAAATGTGTATATACAAAAAAATCGACTTTATACCTAAATATAAGATTACGGAATCCTTCTAAATGCACTGCCGTTATGCCGTAAATGGCTTTATATAAATTTCAGTACGTTAAAGAAGGTTAATTACTTAAATATGCTAATTTAATGATTTGAAGCATTTCGATATCGATTGCTAAATGTGTAGTACAAGAAAATCGATTTTATACCTAAGTAAAAGATTACGGAATTCTTCTAAATGTACTGCCGTTATGCCGTTAGGGTCTTTATGTAAACTTCAGTAAGATAAAGAAGGTTAATTAACTTAAATATGTTAAACTGATGATTTGAAGCATTTGGATATCGATTGCTAAATGTGTATATACAAGAAAATCGACTTTATACCTAAATATGTTAAATTTCCCAGTTCGCTAAAGGAAAGGTTTATTAACTTAAATATGTTAAACAGTTATTGAAGCATTTCGATATCGATTGCTAAATGTGTATATACAAGAAAATCGACTTTATACCTAAATATAAGATTACGGAATTTTTCCCAAACATGTACTGTCGTTATGCCGCTATGGCTTTATGTCACCTTAAAGAAACGTAAAGAGAAGGTTAATTATTTTTAATATGTTAAATTAATGGTTTGAAGCATTTCGATATCGATTGCTAAATGTGTAATACAAGAAAATCGACTTTATACCTAAAAAAAAATAAACATTACGGAATTCTTCTAAATGTACTGCGTTATACCGTTAAGGCTTTATATAACTTCATTTTAAGTTTAAAAAAGGTTTATTAAACTAAATATGTTAAACTAATGATTTGAAGCATTTCGATAACGATAGTGAAATGTGTATATACAAGAAAATCGACTTTATACCTAAATATAAGATTACGGAATTCTTCTACATGCACTGCCGTTATGCCGTCCATGGCTATATGCAAACTTCAGTTCGTAAAGAAGGTTTATTAACTTAAATATGTTAAACTAATGAGTTGAAGCATCTCGATATCGATTGCTAAATGTGTATATACAAAAAATCGACTTTATTCCTAAATATAAGATTACGGAATTTTTCCAAATGCACTGTCTTTAAATACCGCTATGGCTTTATGTAAACTTCAGTAAGAAAAAGAAGGATAATTAACTTAAATATGTTAAACTAATGATTTGAAGCATATCGATATCGATTGCTAAATGTGTATATACAAGAAAATCGACTTTATACCTAAATATAAGATTACGGAATTCTTCTAAATGCACTGCCGTTATGCCGCTGGCTTTACGCCAACTTCTGTAAGTTAAAGAAGGTTTTTTAAAACTTAAATATGTTAAACTAATGATTTGAAGCATTTCGATATCGATTGTTTAAATGTGTATATACAAGAAAATCGACTTTATACCTAAATATAAGATTACGGAATTCTTCTACATGCACTGCCGTTATGCCGCCATGGCTTTATGCCAACTTCAGTTCGTTAAAGAAGGTTTGTTAGCTTAAATATGTTAAACTAATGAGTTGAAGCATCTCGATATCGATTGCTAAATGTGTTTATATACAAAATCGACTTTATACCTAAATATAAGTTTACGGAATTCTTCCAAATGCACTGCCGTTATACCGCAATGGCTTTATGTAAACTTCAGTAAGAAAAAGAAGGATAATTAACTTAAATATGTTAAACTAACGATTTGAAGCATATCGATATCGATTGCTAAATGTGATTATATACATAATCGACCTTATACCTAAATATAAGTTTACGGAATTCTTCGAAATGCACTGCCGTTATGGCTTTATGTTAACTTCAGTAAGATAAAGAAGGTTAATTAACTTAAATATGCTAAACGAGTTGTTTGAAGCATTTCGATATCGATTGCTAAATGTGTATATACAACAAAATGGACTTTATACCTAAATATAAGATTACGGAATTCTTCTACATGCACTGCCGTTATGCCGCCATGGCTTTATGCCAACTTCAGTGCGTTAAAGAAGGTTTATTAGCTTAAATATGTTAAACTAATGATTTGAAGCATTTCGATATAGATTGCTAAATGAGTATATACAAGAAAGTCGACTTTATACCTAAATATAAGATTACGGAATTCATCGAAATACTCTCTCGTTATGCCGTTATGGCTTTATATCACCTTCATTACGTTAAAGAAGGTTAATTAACTTAAATATGTTATATTAATGATTTGAAGATTTTCGATATCGATTGCTAAATGAGTATATACAACAAAATCGATTTTATACCTAAATAAAAGTTTACGGAATATATACTGCCGTTATGCCGTTATGGCTTTTTTAAACTTCGGTAAGATTAAGAAGGTTAATTAACCTAAATATGCTAAACCAATTATTTGAAGCTTTTCGATATCGATTGCTAAATACAAGAAAATCGACTTTATACCTAAATATGAGATTACGGAATTCTTATAAATGCACTGTCGTTATGCCGCCATGGCTTTATATTACCTTCATTACGTTAAAGAAGGTTAATTAACTTAAATATGTTAAACTAATGATTTGAAGATTTTCGATATCGATTGCTAAATGTGTAAATACAAGAATATCGACTTTATACCTAAATATAAGATTACGGAATTCTTCTACATGCACTGTCGTTATGGTGCCATGGCTTTATATCACCATCATTACGTTAAAGAAATTTAATTAACTTAAATATGTTAAACTAATGATTTGAAGCATTTCGATGTCGATTGCTAAATGAGTATATACAACAAAATCAACTTTATACCTAAATATAAGATTACGAAATTCTTCGAAATGCGCTGCCGTTATGCCGTTAAGGCTTTTGTAGACTTCAGTAATATAAAGAGGGTTAATTAACTTAAATATGTTAAACTAATGATTTGAAGCATTTCGATGTGGATTGTTAAATGAGCATATACAAAAAAATCGACTTTATACCTAAATAGAGGATTACGGAATGCTTCTAAATGCACTGCCGTTATGCCGTTAAGGCTTTTGTAGACTTCAGTAGAATAAAGAGGGTTAATTATCTGAAATATGATAAACTCATGATTTGAAGCATTTCGATGTCGATTGCTTAATGTGTATATACAAGAAAATCGACATTATACTTAAATATAAGATTACGTAATTCTTCCAAATGTACTGGCGTTATGCCGCCATGGCTTTGTATCACCTTCAATACGTTAAAGAAGGTTTATTAACTTAAATATGTTACACTAATGATTTGAAGCATTTCGATATCGATTGCTAAATGAGTATATACAATAAAATCGAATTCATACCTAAATATAAGATTACGTAGTTCTTCTAAATGCACTGCCGTTATGCCGTTAAGGCCTTTGTAGACTTCAGTAAGATAAAGAGCGTTAATTAACTTAAATATGTTAAACTAATGATTTGAAGCATTTCGATATCGATTGCTAAATGTGTATGTACAAAAAAATCGACTTTATACCTAAATATAAGATAACGGAATTCATATAAATATACTGCCGTTATGGCTTTATGTAAACTTCAGAAAGATAAAGAAGGTTAAATAACTTAAATATGCTAAACCAGTTATTTGAAGCATTTCGATATCGACTGCAAAATGTGTATATACAGAAAAATCGACTTTATGCCTTAATATAGGACTACAGAATTCTTCCAAATGCAGTGCCGTTATGGCTTTATGTCAACTTCAGTTCGCTAAAGGAGGTTTATTAGCTAAAATATGTTAAGCCAGTTACCTGAAGCATTTCGATATCGATTGCGAAATGTATATATACAAGAAAATCGACTTTATACCTAAATATAAGATTGCGGAATTCTTCCACAGGTACTGTCGTTATGTCGCCATGGCTTTATATCACCTTCATTACGCTAAAGGAGTTTAATTATTTTAAATATGTTAAACTAATGGTTCGAAGCATTTCGATCTCGATTGCTAAATGTGTAAATACAAGAAAATCGACTTTATACCTAAATATAAAATTATAACATTACGGAATTCTTCTAAATGCACTGCCGTTATGCCGCCATGGCTTTATATCAACTTCAATACGTTAAAGAAGGTTAATTAACTTAAATATGTTAAACTAATTATTTGCAGCATTTCGATATCGCTTGTATACACAAGAAAATCGAATTTATACCTTAATATAAGATAACGGGATTCTTCTTAATGCACTGCCGTTATGCCGCCATGGCCTTATATCAACTTCAATACGATAAAGAAGGTTTATTAACTTAAATATGTTAAACTAATGAGTTGAAGCATCTCGATATCGATTGCTAAATGGGTATAAACAACAAAATCGACTTTATACGAAATTCTTCCAAATGCACTGCCGTTATGCCGCCATAGCTTTATATCAACTTCAATACGTTAAAGAAGGTTAATTATTCTAAATATGTTAAACTAATGATTTGAAGCATTTCGATATCGCTTGTGTACACAAGAAAATCGAATTTATACCTTAATATAAGATAATGGGATTCTTCTAAATGCACTGCCGTTATGCCGCCATGGCTTTATATCAACTTCAATACGTTAAAGAAGATTAATTATCTTAAATATGTTGAACTAATGATTTGAAGCATTTCGACATCGCTTGCTAAATGTGCATATACAACAAAATCGACTTTATACCTAAATATAACATTACGGAATGCTTCTAAATGCACTGCCGTTATGCCGCTAAGGCTTAATATCAACTTCAATAGGTTAAAGAAGGTTAATTAAATTAAATATGTTAAACTAATGATTTGAAGCATTTCGATATCGCTTGCTAAATGTGTATATACAAGAAAATCGACTTTATACCTAAATATAAGATAACGGAATTCTTCTACATGCACTGCCGTTATACCGCCATGGCTTTATGCCAACTTCAGTTCGTTAAAGAAGGTTTATTAACTTAAATATGTTAAACTAATGATTTGAAGCATTTCGATATCGCTTGCTAAATGTGTATATACAAGAAAATCGACTTTATACCTAAATATAAGATTACGGAGTTTTTCTAAATGCACTGCCGTTATGCCGCCATGACTTTAGATCAACTTCAATACGTTAAAGAAGATTAATTAACTTAAATATGTTAAACTAATGATTTGAAGCATTTCGATATCGCTTGCTAAATGTGTATTTACAAGAAAATCGACTTTATACCTAAATATAAGATAACGGAATTCTTCTACGTGCACTGCCGTTATACCGCCATGGCTTTTTGCCAACTTCAGTTCGTTAAAGAAGGTTTATTAACTTAAATATGTTAAACTAATGATTTGAAGCATTTCGATATCGATTGCTAAATGTGTATATACAACAAAATCGACTTTATACCTAAATATAACATTACGGAATTCTTCTAAATGCACTGCCGTTATGCCGCTATGGCTTTATATCAACTTCAATACGTTAAAGAAGGTTAATTAACTTAAATATGTTAAACTAATGATTTGAAGCATTTCGATATCGCTTGCTAAATGTGTATATACAAGAAAATCGACTTTATACCTAAATATAAGATTACGGAATTCTTCTAAATGCACTGCCGTTATGCCGCCATGGCTTTATATAACCTTCAATGCGTTAAAGAAGGTTAATTAACTTAAATATGTTAAACTAATGATTTGAAGCATTTCGATATCGCATGCTAAATGTGTATATACAACAAAATCGACTTTATACCTAAATATAAGATAACGGAATTCTTTTAAATGCACTGCCGTTATGCCGTTAAGGCTTTATGCAGACTTCAGTAAGATAGAGAGGTTAATTAACTTAAATAAGTTAAACTAATGATTTGAAGCATTTCGATATCGCTTGCTAAATGTGTATATACAAGAAAATCGACTTTATACCTAAATATAAGATTACGGAATTCTTCTAATTGCACTGCCGTTATGCCGCTATGGCTTTATATCAACTTCAATACGTTAAAGAAGGTTAATTAACTTAAATATGTTAAACTAATGATTTGAAGCATTTCGATATCGCTTGCTAAATGTGTATATACAAGAAAATCGCCTATATACTTAAATATAAGATTACGGAATACTGCTACATGCACTGTCGTTATGCAGCCATGGCTTTATATCACCTTCAATACGTTAAAGAAGGTTAATTAACTTAAATATGTTAAACTAATGATTTGAAGCATTTCGATATCGCTTGCTAAATGTGTATACACAAGAAAATCGAATTTATACCTAAATATAAGATAACGGGATTATTCTAAATGCACTGCCGTTATACCGTTAAGGCTTTATGTAGACTTCAGTAAGCTAAAAAATGTTTATTAACTTAATATGTTAAACTAATGATTTGAAGCATTTCGATATCGATATCTAAATGTGTATATAAAAGAAAATCGACTTTATACCAAAATAAAAGATTACGGAATTCTTCTACATGCACTGCCGTAATGCCGCCGTGGCTATATGCCAACCTCAGATCGTTAAAGAAGGTTTATTAACTTAAATATGTTAAGCTAATGAGTTGAAGCATCTCGATATCGATTGCTAAATGTCTATATACAACAAAATCGACTTTATACCTAAATATAAGATCACGGATTTCTTCTAAATGCACTGCCGTTATGCCGCCATGGCTTTAGATCAACTTCAATACGTTAAAGAAGATTAATTAACTTAAATATGTTAAACTAATGATTTGAAGCATTTCGATATCGCTTGTATATACAAGAAAATCAGGTTTATTAACTTAAATATGTTAAGCTAATGAGTTGAAGCATCTCGATATCGATTGCTAAATGTGTAAATACAACAAAATCGACTTTATACCTAAATATAACATTACGGAATTCTTCTACATGCACTGCCGTTATGCCGCCATGGCTTTGTGCCAACTTCAGTTCGTTAAAGAAGTTTTATTAACTTAAATATGTTAAACTAATGATTTGAAGCATTTCGATATCGCCTGCTAAATGTGTATATACAAGAAAATCGACTTTATACCTAAATATAAGATCACGGAATTCTTCTAAATGCACTGCCGTTATGCCACCATGGCTTTATATCAACTTCAATACGTTAAAGAAGGTTAATTAACTTAAATATGTTAAACTAATGATTTGAAGCATTTCGATATCGCTTGCTAAATGTGTATATACAAGAAAATCGACTTTATACCTAAATATAAGATAACGGAATTCTTCTACATGCACTGCCGTTATGCCGCCATGGATTTATGCCAACTTCAGTTCGTTAAAGAAGGTTTATTAACTTAAATATGTTAAACTAATGAGTTGAAGCATCTCGATATCGATTGCTAAATGTGTATAAACAACAAAATCGACTTTATACGAAATTCTTCCAAATGCACTGCCGTTATGCCGCCATAGCTTTATATCAACTTCAATACGTTAAAGAAGGTTAATTATTCTAAATATGTTAAACTAATGGTTTGAAGCATTTCGATATCGATTACCAAATGTGCAAATACAAGAAAATCGACTTTATACCTAAATATAAAATTATAACATTACGTAATTCTTCTAAATGCACTGCATCTATACCGTGAAGGCTTTATGTAGACTTCAGTAAGCTTCAAAATGTTTATTAACTTAATATGTTAAACAAATGATTTGAAGCATTTCGATATCGATTGAAAAATGTGTATATACAAGAAAATCGACTTTATGCATAATATAAGATTACGGAATTCTTCTACATCCACTGCCGTTATGCCAACTTCAGATCGTTAAAGAAGGTTTATTAACTTAAACATGTTAAACTAATGAGTTCAAGCATTTCGATGTCGATTGCTAAATGCGTATATACAACAAAATCGACGTAATACCTAAATATAAGATTACGGAGCTCTTCCAAATGCACTGCCGTTATGCCGTTAAGGCTTTTGTAGATATCAGTAAGATAAAGAGGGTTAATTTACGTAAATATGTTAAACTAATGATTTGAGGCATTTCAATATCGATTGCTAAATGTGTAAACATAAGAAAATCGACTATATACTTAAATGTAAGATTACGGAATTCTTCTACATGCACTGTCGTTATGCCGCCATGGCTTTATATCTCCTTCATTACGTTAAAGAAAGTTAATTAACTTAAATATGTTAAACTAATGATTTGAAGATTTTCGATATCGATTGCTAAATGTGTAAATACAAGAAAATCGACTTTATACCTAAATAAAAGATTACGAAATCCTTCTACATGCACTGCCGTAATACCGCCGTGGCTATATGCCAAATTCAGATCGTTAAAGAAGGTTTATTAACTTAATAATGTTAAGCTAATGAGTTGAAGCATCTCGATATCGATTGCTAAATGTGTATATACAACAAAATCGACTTTATACCTAAATATAAGATTACGGAATTCTTCCAAATGCAGTGCCTTTATACCGGCTTTATGTAAACTTCAGTAGGATAAAGAAGGTTAATTAACTTAAGGATGTTAAACTAATGATTTGAGGCATTTCGATATCGCTTGCTAAATGTGTATATACAAGAAAATCGTATTTATACCTAAATATAAGATAACGGAATTCTTCTAAATGCACTGCCGTTATACCGTTAAAACTTTATGTAGACTTCAGTGCGTTAAAGAACGTTTATTAACTTAAATCTGTTAAACTAATGATTTGAAGCATTTCGATATCGATTGCTAAATGTGTATATACAAAAAATCGACTTTATACCAAAACATAAGATTACAGAATTCTTCTAAATGCACTGCCGTTATGCCGCCATGGCTTTATGCCAACCTCAGTTCGTTAAAGAAGGTTTATTAACTTAAATATGTTAAACTAATGAGTTGGAGCATCTCGATATCGATTGCTAAATGAGTATATACAAGAAAATCGAATTTATACCTAAATAAAAGATTACGGAATTCTTCTGAATGCGCTGCAGTTATACCGCTAAAGCTTTATGTAGACTTCAGTGCGTTAAAGAACGTTTATTAACCTAAATATGTTAAACTAATGATTTGAAGCATTTCGATATCGATTGCTAAATGTGTATATACAAGAAAATCGACTTTATACCAAAACATAAGATTACAGAATTCTTCTAAATGCACTGCCGTTATGCCGCCATGGCTTTATGCCAACCTCAGTTCTTTAAAGAAGGTTTATTAACTTTAATATGTTAAACTAATGATTTGAAGCATTTCGATATCGGTTGCTAAATGTGTATATACAAGAAAATCGACTTTATACTTAAATATAAGATTACGGAATTCTTCCAAATTACTGTCGTTATGGCGCCATGGCTTTATTTCACCTTCAATACGTTAAACATGGTAAATTAACTTTAATATGTTAAACTAATGACTTGAGGCATTTCGTTATCGATTGCTAAATACGTATATACAACAAAATCGACTTTATAACTAAATATAAGGTTACGGAGCTCTTCCAAATGTACTGTCGTTATGCCGCCATGGCTTTGTATCACCTTCAAAACGTTAAAGAAGGTTAATTATTTTAAATATGTTAAACTAATGGTTTGAAGCAATTCGATATCGATTGCTAAATGTGCAAATACAAAAAAGTCGACCTTATACCTAAATGTAAAATTATAACATTACGGAATTCTTCTAAATGTACTGCGGTTATACCGTTAAGGCTTTAAGTAGACTTCAGTAAGCTAAAAAATGTTTATTAACTTATAATGTTAAACAAATGATTTAAAGCATTTCGATATCGATAGCTCAATGTGTATATACAAGAAAATCGACTTTATACCTAAATATAAGATTACGGAATTCTTCTACATCCACTGCCGTTATGCCAACTTCAGATCGTTAAAGAAGGTTTATTAACTTAAATATGTTAAACTAATGAGTTGAAGCATTTCGATATCGATTGCTTAATGTGTATATACAAGAAAATCGATTTTATACGTAAATAAAAGATTACGGAATTCACCCAAATATACTGCCGTTATGCCGTTATGGCTTTATTTAAACTTCAGTACGATAAAGAAGGTTAATTAACCTAAATATGCTAAACCAGCTATTTGAAGATTTTCGATATCGATTGCTAAATGTGTAAATCCAAGAAAATCGACTACATACCTAAATATAAGATTACGGAATTCTTCTACATGCACTGCCGTTATGGCGCCATGGCTTTATGTTAACTTCAGGCGTTAAAGAAGCTTTATTAACTAAAATATGTTAAACTAAAGATTTGACGCATTTCGATATCGATTGCTAAATGAGTATCTACAAGAAAATCGAATTCATACCTAAATATAAGATTACGTAATTCTTCTAAATGCACTGCCGTTATGCCGTTATGGCTTTATATTAACTTCAGTTCGTTAAAGAAGGTTTATTAACTTAAATATGTTAAACCAGTTATTTGAAGCATTTCGACATCAATTGCTTAATGCATATATACAAGAAAATCGACTTTATACCTAAATATAAGACTACGGAATTCTTCCAAATGTACTGTCGTTATGCCGCCATGGCTCTTTATCAACTTCAATACGTTAAAGAAGGTTAATTAACTTAAATATGTCAAACTAAGGATTTGAAGCATTTCGATATCGCTTGCTAAATGTGTATATACAAGAAAATCGAATTTATACCTAAATATAAGATAACTGAATTCTTCTACATGCACTGTCGTTATGCCGCCATGGCTTTATATCTCCTTCATTACGTTAAAGAAAGTTAATTAACTTAAATATGTTAAACTAAAGATTTGACGCATTTCGATATCGATTGCTAAATGAGTATATACAAGAAAATCGAATTCATACCTAAATATAAGATTACGTAATTCTTCTAAATGCACTGCCGTTATGCCGTTATGGCTTTATATTAACTTCAGTTCGTTAAAGAAGGTTTATTAACTTAAATATGTTAAACCTGTTATTTGAAGCATTTCGATATCGATTGCTTAATGCATATATACAAGAAAATCGACTTTATACCTAAATATAAGATTATGGAATTCTTCCAAATTACTGTCGTTATGGCGCCATGGCTTTATTTCACCTTCAATACGTTAAAGATGGTTAATTAACTTTAATATGTTAAACTAATGATTTGAAGCATTTCGATATCGATTGCTAAATGTATATATACACGAAAATCGACTTTATACCTAAATATAAGATTACGGAATTCTTCCAAATTACTGTCGTTATGGCGCCATGGCTTTATTTCACCTTCAATACGTTAAAGATGGTTAATTAACTTTAATATGTTAAACTAATGATTTGAAGCATTTCGATATCGATTGCTAAATGTGTATATACAAGAAAATCGACTTTATACCTAAATATAAGATTACGGAATTCTTCCAAATGTACTGTCGTTATGCCGCCCTGGTTTGTATCAACTTCAATACGTTAAAGAAGGTTAATTATTTTAAATATGTTAGACTAATGGTTTGAAGCATTTCGATATCGACTGCTAAATGTGTGAATACAACAAAATCCACTTTATACCTAAATATAAAATTATAACATTACGGAGTTCTTCTAAATGTACTGCCGTTATACCGTTAAGGCTTTATGTAGACTTCATTAAGCTAAAAACTGTTTATTAACTTAATATGTTAAACTAATGATTTGAAGCATTTCGATATCGATTGCTAATGCTTGTGTATATACAAGAAAATCGATTTTATACCTAAATATAAGATTACGGAATTCTTCTAAATTGCACTGCCGTTATGCCGTTATGGCTTCATTTTAACTTCAGTTCGTTTAAGAAGGTTTATTAACTTAGATATGTTACACCAGTTATTTGAAGCATTTTGAAATCGATTGCTTAATGCATATATACAAGAAAATCGACTTTCTACGTAAATATAAGTTTACGGAATTTTTCTAAATGCACTGCTGTTATGCCGTTATGGCTTTATGTTAACTTCTGTTCGTTAAAGAAGGTTAATTTACTTAAATATGTTAAACTAATGTTTTGAAGATTTTCGAAATCGATTGCTAAATGCATGTATACAAAAAAATCGACTTTATACCTAAATATAAGATTACGGAATTCTTCAAATGCACTGCCGTTATGCCGTTAAGGCGTTTGCAGACTTCAGTAAGATAAAGAGGGTTAATTAACTTAAATATGTTAAACTAATGATTTGAAGATTTTCGAAATCGATTGCTAAATGCATATATACAACAAATTCGACTTAATACCTAAATATAAGATTACGGATTTCTTCTAAATGCACTGCCGTTATGCCGTTATGGCTTTATATTAACTTCAGTTCGTTAAAGAAGGTTTATTAAGTTAAATATGTTAAACCAGTTATTTGAAGCATTTCGATATCGATTGCTTAATGCATATATACAAGAAAATCGACTTTTTACCTAAATATAAGACTACGGAATTCTTCCAAATGTACTGTCGTTATGCCGCCATGGCTCTTTATCAACTTCAATACGTTAGAGAAGGTTAATTAACTTACATATGTTAAACTAAGGATTTGAAGCATTTCGATTTCGCTTGCTAAATGTGCATATACAAGAAAATCGAATTTATACCTAAATATAAGATAACTGAATTCTTCTAAATGCACCGCCGTTATGCCGTTAAGGCTTTATGTAGACTTCAGTGCGTTAAAGAAGGTTTATTAACTTAAATATGTTAAACTAATGATTTGAAGCATTTCGATATCGATTGCTAAATGTGCTAGTAAAAGAAACTTGACTTTATACTTAAATATAGGATAACGGAATTCTTCCAAATGCACTGCCGTTATTCCGCCATGGCCTTATGTTAACTTCAGTTAGTTAAAGAAGGTTTATTAACTCAAATATGTTAAACCAGTTATTTGAGGCATTTCGATATCGATTGCTTAATGCATATATACAAGAAAATCGACTTTATACCTAAATATAAAATTACGGGATTCTTCCAAATGTACTGTCGTTATGTCGCCATGGCTTTATATCACCTTCAATACTTTAAAGAAGGTTAATTAACTTAAATATGTTAAACTAATGATTTGAAGATTTTCGAAATCGACTGCTACGTGCATATATACAACAAAAACGACTTTATACCTAAATATAAGATTACGGAATTCTTCCAAATGTACTGTCGTTATGCCGCCATGGCTTTATATCAACTTCAATACGTTAAAGAAGGTTAATAAACTTAAATATGTTAAAGTAATGATTTGGGGCATTTCGATATCGATTGCTAAATGTGTATATACAACAAAATCGACTTTATACCTAAATATAAAATTACGAAATTCTCCCAAATGCACTGCCGTTATACCGTTATGGCTTTATGTTAACTTCAGTAAGATAAAGAAGGTTAATTAACTTAAATATGTTAAACTAATGATTTGAAGCATTTCGATATCGATTTCTAAATGCACATATACCAGAAAATCGACTTTATACCTAAATAAAAGATTACGGAATTCTTCCAAATTACTGTCGTTATGGCGCCATGGCTTTATTTCACCTTCAATACGTTAGAGATGGTTAATTAACTTAAATATGTTAAACTAATGATTTGAAGCATTTCGATATCGATTTCTAAATGCATATATACCAGAAAATCGACTATTTACCTAAATAAAAGATTACGGAATTCTTTCAAATTACTGTCGTTATGGCGTTAAGGCTTTATTTCACCTTAAATACGTTAAAGATGGTTAACTTACTTTAATATGTTAAACTAATGATTTGAAGCATTTCGATATCGATTGCTAAATGTGTAAATACAAGAAAATCGACTATATACCTAAATATAAGATTACGGAACTCTTCTACCTGCACTGTCGTTATGCCGCCATGGCTTTATATCACCTTCATTACGTTAAAGGAGGTTAACTAACTTAAGTATGTTAAACGAATGATTTGAAGCATTTCGATATCGCTTGCTAAATGTGTATATACAAGAAAATCGACTTTATACCTAAATATAAGATTACGGAATTCTTCTAAATGCACTGTCGTTATGCCGCCATGGCTCTATATCACCTTCATTACGTTAAAGAAGCTTAATTAACTTAAATATGTTAAACTAATGATTTGAAGCATTTCGATATCGATTGCTTAATGCGTATATACAAAAAAATCGGCTTTATACCTAAATATAAGATTACGGAATTCTTTTAAATGCACTGTCGTTATGCCGCCATGGCTCTATATCACCTTCATTACGTTTAAGAAGGTTAACTAACTTAAGTATGTTAAACTAATGATTTGAAGATTTTCGAAATCGATTGCTAAATTCATATATACAAGAAAATCTTCTTTATACCTAAATGTAAGATTACGGAATTCTTCCAAATGTACGGTCGTTATGCCGCCATGGTTTGTATCAACTTCAATACGTTAAAGAAGGTTAATTATTTTAAGTATGTTAAACTAATGGTTTGAAGCATTTCGATATCGACTGCTAAATGTGTAAATACAACAAAATCGACTTTATACCTAAATATAAAATTATAACATTACGGAGTTCTTCTAAATGCACTGCCGCTATACCGTTAGGGCTTTATGTAGACCTCATTAAGCTAAAAAATGTTTATTAACTTAATATGTTAAACTAATGATTTGAAGCATTTCGATATCGATTGCTAAATGTGTATATGCAAAAAAAATCGAATTTATACCTAAATATAAGCCGTTATGCCGCCATGGCTTTGTATCAACTTCAATACGTTAAAGAAGGTTTGTTAACTTAAATATGTTAAACCAGTTATTTGAAGCATTTCGATATCGATTGCTTAATGCATATATACAAGAAAATCGACTTTATACCTAAATATAAGATTACGGAATTCTTCCAAATGTACTGTCGTTATGCCACCATGGCTTTATATCAACTTCAATACGTTAAAAAAGGTTAATTAACTTAAATATGTTAAACTAATGGTTTGAAGCTTTTAGATATCGATTGCTAAAGGGTGTATATACAAAAAAATCGAATTTATACCTAAATATAAGATTACGGATTTCTTCTACATGCACTGCCGTTATGCCGCCATGGCTTTGTGTTAACTTCAGTGCGTTAAAGTAGGTTTGTTAACGTAAATATGTCAAACTAATGATTTGAAGCATTTCGAAATCGATTGCTAAATGAGTATATACAACAAAATCGACGTTATTCCTAAATATAAGATTACGTAAATCTTCTAAATCCACTGCCGTTATGCCGTTAAGGCTGATTAACTTATATTTAAGTTAATTAAACTTGTTTAACGTATTGAAGTTGATGTAAAGCCATGGCGACATAGCGACAGTACATTTGGAAGAATTTCGTAGTCTTGTTTTTTTGTATAAAGTTGATTTTCTTGTATATACCCATTTAGCAATCGATATCGAAATGCTTCAAATCATTACATTAACATATTTAAGTTAATAAACCTTCTTTAACGAACGGAAGTTGGCTTAAAGCCATGGCGGCATAACGGCAGTGCATTTAGAAGAATTCCGTAATCTTATATTAGGTATAAAAACGATTTTCTTGTATACACACATTTAGCTATAGATATCGAAATGCTTCAAATCATTAGTTTAACATATTTAAGTTAGTTAACCTTTTTTAACGTATTGAAGGTGATATAAAGCCATGGCGGCATAACGACAGTGCATTTAGAAGAATTCCGTAATCTTATATTTAGGTATAAAGTCGATTTTGTTGAATATACACATTTAGCAATCGATATCGAAATGCTTTAAATCATTCGTTTAACATATTTAAGTTAGTTAACCTTTTTTAACTTATTGAAGGTGATATAAAGCCATGGCGGCATAACGACAGTGCATTTAGAAGAATTCCGTAATCTTATATTTAGGTATAAAGTCGATTTTGTTGAATATACACATTTAGCAATCGATATCGAAATGCTTTAAATCATTATTTTAACATATTTAAGTTAATTAACCTTCTTTATCTTACTGAAGTTTACATAAAGCCAAAAAAATTCCGCAATCTTATATTTAGGTAAAGAGTCGATTTTCTTGTATACACACATTTAGCTATCGATATCGAAATGCTTCAAATCATTCGTTTAACATATTTAAGTTGGTTAACCTTCTTTAACGTAATGAAGGTGATATAGAGCCATGGCGGTATAACGACAGTGCATTTAGAAGAATTCCGTAATCTTATATTTAGGTATAAAGCCGAATTTGTTGCATATACGCATTTAGCAATCGATATCGAAATGCTTCAAATCATTCGTTTAACATACTTAAGTTAGTTAACCTTCTTTAACGTAATGAAGGTGATATAGAGCCATGGCGGCATAACGACAGTGCATTTAGAAGAATTCCGTAATCTTATATTTAGGTATAAAGCCGATTTTGTTGTATATACGCATTAAGCAATCGATATCGAAATGCTTCAAATCATTACTTTAACATATTTAAGTTAATTGACCTTCTTTAACGTATTGAAG
>JAPZAG010001561.1:0-29320 GCA_027475135.1 Bactrocera correcta | reverse complement strand
TTTGGTATCGATTGCTAAATGAGTATATACACGAAAATCGACTTTATACCTAAATATAAGATTACGTAATTCTTCTAAATGCACTGCCGTTATGCCGTTAAGGCTTTTGTAGACTTCAGTAAAATAAAGATGTTTAATTAACTTAAATATAGTAAACTAATGATTTGAAGCATTACGATATCGATTGCTAAATGTGTATATACAACAAAATCGACTTTATACTTAAATATAAGATTACGGAATTCTTCTACATGCACTGCCGTTATGCCGCCATGGCTTTATGTTAACTTCAGTGCGTTAAAGAAGCTTTATTAACTTAAATATATTAAACTAATGATTTGAAGCATTTCGATATCGATTGCTAAATGAGTATATACATACAATAAAACCGACTTTATACCTAAATATAAGAATACGGAATTCTTCTAAATGCACTGCAGTTATACCGTTAAGGCTTTATGAAGACTTCAGTGCGTTAAACAAGGTTTATTAACTTAAATATGTTAAACTAATGATTTGAAGCACGTCGATATCGATTGCTAAATGCGTATATACAAGAAAATCGACTTTATACCTAAATAAAAGATAACGTAATTCTTCTAAATGCACTGCCGTTATACCGCCATGGCTTTACATCACCTTCATTACGTTAAAGAGGGTTAATTATTTTAAATATGTTAAACTAATGATTTGAAGAATTTCGATATCGATTGCTAAATGCGTATATACAACAAATTCGGCTTTATATCTAAATATAAGATTACGTAATTCTTCTAAATGCACTGCCGTTATGCCGTTAAGGCTTTTATAGACTTCAGTAAAATAAAGATGTTTAATTAACTTAAATATAGTAAACTAATGATATGAAGCATTTCGATATCGATTGCTAAATGTGTATATACAACAAAATCGAATTTATACTTAAATATAAGATTACGGAATTCTTCTACATGCACTGCCGTTATGCCGCCATGGCTTTATGTTAACTTCAGTACGTTAATGAAGCTTTATTAACTTAAATATATTAAACTAATGATTTGAAGCATTTCGATATCGATCGCTAAATGAGTATATACAGCAAAATCGACTTTATACTTAAATATAAGATTACGGAGTTCTTCTAAATGCACTGCAGTTATACCGTTAAGGCTTTATTTGAACTTCAGTAAGATAAAGATGTTTAATTAACTTAAATATAGTAAACTAATGATTTGAAGCATTACGATATCGATTGCTAAATGTGTATATACAACAAAATCGACTTTATACTTAAATATAAGATTACGGAATTCTTCTACATGCACTGCCGTTATGCCGCCATGGCTTTATGTTAACATCAGTGCGTTAAAGAAGCTTTATTAACTTAAATATATTAAACTAATGATTTGAAGCATTTCGATATCGATTGCTAAATGAGTATATACACTAAAACCGACTTTATACCTAAATATAAGATTACGGAATTCTTCTAAATGCACTGCAGTTATACCGTTAAGCCTTTATGAAGACTTCAGTGCGTTAAAGAAGGTTTATTAACTTAAATATGTTAAACTAATGATTTGAAACATGTCGATATCGATTGCTAAATGCGTATATACAAGAAAATCGACTTTATACCTAAATATAAGATAACGTAATTCTTCTAAATGCACTGCCGTTATATCGCCATGGCTTTACATCACCTTCATTACGTTAAAGAAGGTTAATTATTTTAAATATGTTAAACTAATGATTTGAAGAATTTCGATATCGATTGCTAAATGCGTATGTACATCAAATTCGGCTTTATACCTAAATACAAGATAACGTAATTCTTCTAAATGCACTGCCGCTATGCTGTTATGGCTTTATATAAATTTCAGTACGTTAAAGTTAAAGTTAAAGAGATAGTTTACTCAAATATGTTAAACTAATGATTTGAGCATTTCGATATCGATTGCTAAATGTGTATGTACAAGAAAATCGATTTTATACCTAAATAAAAGCTTACGGAATTCACCCAAATATACTGCCGTTATGGCTTTATGTAAACTTCAGTAAGATAAAGAAGGTTAATCAACCTAAATATGCTAAACCAGTTATTTGAAGCATTTCGATTTCGATTGCTAAATGCGTATTTACAACAAAATCGAATTTATACCTAAATATAAGACTACGGAATTCTTCTAAATGCACTGTCGTTAGGCCGCCATGGCTTTATATCATCTTCATTACGTTAAAGAAGGTTAATTATTTTAAATATGTTAAACTAATGATTTGAAGAATTTCGATATCGATTGCTAAATACGTATATACAACAAATTCGGCTTTATATCTAAATATAAGATTACGGAATTCTTCGAAATACACTGCCGTTATGCCGTTATGGCTTTATATAAATTTCAGTACGTTAAAGAAATTTAATTTACTTAAATATGCTAAACTAATGATTTGAAGCATTTCGATATTGATTGCTAAATGTGTATGTACAAGAAAATCGATTTTATACCTAAATAAAAGATTACGGAATTATCTCAAACATACTGCCGTTATGCCGTTATGGCTTTATGTAAACTTCAGTAAGATAAAGAAGGTTAATTAACCTAAATATGCTAAACCAGTTATTTGAAGCATTTCGATATCGATTGCTAAATGCGTATATACAACAAAATCGAATTTATACCTAAATATAAGATTACGGAATTCTTCTAAATGCACTGTCGTTAGGCCTCCAAGGCTTTACATCACCTTCATTACGTTAAAGAAGGTTAATTCTTTTAAATATGTTAAACTAATGATTTGAAGAATTTCAATATCGATTGCTAAATGCGTATATACAACAAATTCGGCTTTATATCTAAATATAAGATTACGGAATTCTTCGAAATACACTGCCGTTATGCCGTGATGGCTTTATATAAATTTCAGTACGTTAAAGAAGGCTAATTTACTTAAATATGCTAAACTAATGATTTGAAGCATTTCGATATCGATTGCTAAATGTGTATGTACAACAAAATCGACTTTATACCTAAATATGTCAACTTCAGTTCGCTAAAGGAGGTTTATTAACTTAAATATGTTAAACCAGTTATCTGAAGCATTTCGATATCGATTGCGAAATATATATATACAAGAAAATCGATTTATACCTAAATATAAGATTACGGAATTCTTCCACATGTACTGCCGTTATGCCGCCATGGCTTTATATCACCTTCAATACGTTAAAGAAGGTTAATTATTTTAAATATGTTAAACTAATGATTTGAAGAATTTCGATATCGATTGCTAAATGCGTATATACAACAAATTCGGCTTTATATCTAAACATAAGATTACGTAATTCTGCTAAATGCACTGCCGTTATGCCGTTAAGGCTTTTATAGACTTCAGTAAAGTAAAGATGTTTAATTAACTTAAATATAGTAAACTAATGATATGAAGCATTTCGATATCGATTGCTAAATGTGTATATACAACAAAATCGAATTTATACTTAAATATAAGATTGCGGAATTCTTCTACATGCACTGCCGTTATGCCGCCATGGCTTTATGTTAACTTCAGTACGTTAAAGAAGCTTTATTAACTTAAATATATTAAACTAATGATTTGAAGCATTTCGATATCGATCGCTAAATGAGTATATACAGCAAAATCGACTTTATACTTAAATATAAGATTACGGAATTCTTCTAAATGCACTGCAGTTATACCGTTAAGGCTTTATGTGAACTTCAGTAAGATAAAGATGTTTAATTAACTTAAATATAGTAAACTAATGATTTGAAGCATTACGATATCGATTGCTAAATGTGTATATACAACAAAATCGACTTTATACTTAAATATAAGACTACAAAATTCTTCTACATGCACTGCCGTTATGCCGCCATGGCATTATGTTAACTTCAGTGCGTTAAAGAAGCTTTATTAACTAAAATATATTAAACTAATGATTTGAAGCATTTCGATATCGATTGCAAAATGTGTATATACAAGAAAATCGACTTTATACCTAACTATAAGATTACGGAATTCTTCCACATGTACTGCCGTTATGCCGCCATGGCTTTATATCGCCTTCAATACGTTAAAGAAGGTAAATTATTTTAAATATGTTAAACTAGTGGTTTGAGGCATTTCGATATCGACTGCTTAATGTGTAAAAAAAAGAAAATCGACTTTATACCTAAAAATAAAATTATAACATTCCGGAATGCTTCTAAATGCACTGGCGTTATACCGTTAAGGCTTTATGTAGACTTCAGTAAGCTAAAAAGCGTTTATTATCTTAATATGTTAAACTAATGATTTGAAGCATTTCGATATCGATAGCTAAATGTGTATATACAAGAAAATCGACTTTATACCTAAATATGAGATTACGGAATTCTTCTACATGCACTGCCGTTATGCCGCCAGGGCTATATGCCAACTTCAGATCGTTAAAGAAGGGTTATTAACTTAAATATGTTAAACTAATGATTTGAGACATTTCGATATCGATTGCTAAAATCGAATTTTTACCTTAATATAAGATTACGGAATTCATCCAAATGCACTGCCGTTATACCGTTATGGCTTTATGTAAACTTCAGTAAGATAAAGAAGGTTAATTAACTTAAATATACTAAACTAATGATTTGAAGCATTTCGATATCGATTGCTAAATGCGTATATACAAGAAAATCGAATTTATACCTAAACATAAGATTACGGAATTCTTCCAAATGTACTGTCGTTATGCCGCCATGGCTTTATATCAACTTCAATACGTTAAAGAAGGTTAATTAATTTAAATATGTTAAACTAACGATTTGAAGCATTTCGATATCGCTTGCTAAATGTGTACATACAAGAAAATCAAATTTATACCTAAATATAAGATAACGGAATTCTTCTAAATGCACTGCCGTTATGCCGTTAAGGCTTTATGTTAACTTCAGTTCGTTAAAAAAGGTTTTTTAACTTAAATATGTTAAACTAATGATATGAAGCATTTCGATATCGCTTGCTAAATGTGTATATAACAGAAAATGGAATTTATACCTAAACATAAGATTACGGAATTCTTCCAAATGTACTGTCGTTATGCCGCCATGGCTTTATATCAACTTCAATACGTTAAAGAAGGTTAATTAACCTAAATATGTTAAACTAATGTTTTTAAGCATTTCGATATCGATTGCTAAATGCGTATATACAACAAAATCGACTTTATACCTCAATATAAGATTACGGAATTCTTCCACATGTACTGCCGTTATGCCGCCATGGCTTTATATCGCCTTCAATACGTTAAAGAAGGTAAATTATTTTAAATATGTTAAACTAGTGGTTTGAGGCATTTCGATATCGACTGCTAAATGTGTAAATAAAAGAAAATCGATTTTATACCTAAAAATAAAATTATAACATTCCGGAATGCTTCTAAATGCACTGGCGTTATACCGTTAAGGCTTTATGTAGACTTCAGTAAGCTAAAAAGCGTTTATTATCTTAATATGTTAAACTAATGATTTGAAGCATTTCGATATCGATTGCTAAATATGTAAATACAAGAAAATCGACATTATACCTAAATATAAGAATACGGAATTCTTCTAAATGCACTGTCGTTAGGCCGCCATGGCTTTATATCACCTTCATTACGTTAAAGAAGGTTAATTATTTTAAATATGTTAAACTAATGATTTAAAGAATTTCGATATCGATTGCTAAATGCGTATATACAACAAATTCGGCTTTATTTCTAAATATAAGATTACGGAATTCTTCGAAATACACTGCCGTTATGACGTTATGGCTTTATATAAATTTCAGCACGTTAAAGAAGGTTAATTTACTTAAATATGCCAAGATGTATGTACAAGAAAATCGATTTTATACCTAAATAAAAGATTACGGAATTCTCTCAAACATACTGCCGTTATGCCGTTATGGCTTTACGTAAACTTCAGTAAGATAAAGAAGGTTAATTAACCTAAATATGCTAAACCAGTTATATGAAGCATTTCGATATTGCTAAATGCCTATATACAACAAAATCGAACTTATACCTAAATATAAGATTACGGAATTTTTCTAAATGCACTGTCGTTATGTCGCCATGGCTTTATATCACCTTCATTACGTTAAAGAAGGTTAATTAACTTAAATATGTTAAATTAATGATTTGAAGATTTTCGATATCGATTGCTAAATGTGTAAATACAAGAAAATCGACTATATACCTAAATATAAGATTACGGAATTCTTCTACATGCACTGTCGTTATGCCGCCATGGCTTTATATACATTTCAGTACGTTAAAGAAGGTTAATTAACTTAAATATGTTAAACTAATGATTTGAAGCATTTCGATATCGATTGCTAAATGTGTATGTACAAGAAAATCGACTTTATACCTAAATAAAAGCTTACGGAATTCACCCAAATATACTGCCGTTATGCCATTATGGCTTTATGTAAACTTCAGTAAGATAAAGAAGGTTAATTAACCTAAATATGCTAAACCAGTTATTTGAAGCATTTCGATATCGATTGCTAAATGCGTATATACAACAAAATCGAATTTATACCTAAAGATAAGATTACGGAATTCTTCTAAATGCACTGCCGTTAGGCCTCCATGGCTTTATATCAGCTTCATTACGTAAAAGAAGGTTAATTATTTTAAATATGTTAAATTAATGATTTGAAGAATTTCAATATCGATTGCTAAATGCGTATATACAACAAATTCAGCTTTATATCTAAATATAAGATTACGGAATTCTGCGAAGTACACTGCCGTTATGCCGTTATGGCTTTATATAAATTGCAGTACGTTATAGGACGTTAATTTACTTAAATATGCTAAACTAATGATTTGAAGCATTCCGATATCGGTTGCTAAATGTGTATGTACAACAAAATCGACTTTATACCTAAATATGTCAACTTCAGTTCGCTAAAGGAGGTTTATTAACTTAAATATGTTAATCCAGTTATCTGAAGCATTTCGATATCGATTGCGAAATATATATATACAAGAAAATCGACTTTATACCTAAATATAAGATTACGGAATTCTTCCACATGTACTGCCGTTATGCCGCCATGGCTTTATATCACCTTCATTACGCTAAAGAAGGATAATTCTTTTAAATATGTTAAACTAATTGTTTGAAGCATTTCGATATCGATTGCTAAATGTGTAAATAAAAGAAAATCGACTTTATACCTAAAACTAAAATTATAACTTTACGGAATTATTCTAAATGCACTGGCGTTATACCGTCAAGGCTTTATGTAGACTTCAGTAAGCTAAAAAGCGTTTATTATCTTAATATGTTAAACTAATGATTTGAAGCATTTCGATATCGATAGCTAAATGCGTATGTACAAGAAAATCGACTTTATACCTAAATATGAGATTACGGAATTCTTCTAAATGCACTGCAGTTATACCGTTAAGGCTTTATGAAGACGTCAGTGCGTTAAAGAAGGTTTATTAGCTTAAATATGTTAAACTAATGATTTGAAGCATTACGATATCGATTGCTAAATGTGTATATACAACAAAGTCGACTTTATACCTAAATACAAGATAACGGAATTCTTCTACATGCACTGCCGTTATGCCGCCATGGCTTTATGTTAACTTCAGTGCGTTAAAGAAACTTTATTAACTTAAATTTATTAAACTAATGATTTGAAGCATTTCGATATCGATTGCTAAATGAGTATATACAATAAAACCGACTTTATACCTAAATATAAGATTACGGAATTCTTCTAAATGCACTGCAGTTATACCGTTAAGGCTTTATGAAGTCTTCAGTGCGTTAAAGAAGGTTTATTAACTTAAATATGTTAAACTAATGATTTGAAGCATGTCGATATCGATTGCTAAATGCGTATATTCAAGAAAATCGACTTTATACCTAAATATAAGATAACGTAATTCTTCTAAATGCACTGCCGTTATACCGCCATGGCTTTACATCACCTTCATTACGTTAAAGAAGGTTAATTATTTTAAATATGTTAAACTAATGATTTGAGCATTTCGATATCGATTGCTAAATGCGTATATACAACAAATTCGGCTTTATACCTAAATATAAGATTACGGAATTCTTCTAAATGCACGGGGGGGGGGGGGGGGGGGGGGGGGGGGGGGGGGGGGGGGGGGGGGGGGGGGGGGGGGGGGGGGGGGGGGGGGGGGGGGGGGGGGGGGGGGGGGGGGGTTTTTTTTTTTTTTTTTTTTTTTTTTTTTTTTTTTTTTTTTTTTTTTTTTTTTTTTTTTTTTTTTTTTTTTTTTTTTTTTTTTTTTTTTTTTTTTTTTTTTTTTTTTTTTTTTTTTTTTTTTTTTTTTTTTTTTTTTTTTTTTTTTTTTTTTTTTTTTTTTTTTTTTTTTTTTTTTTTTTTTTTTTTTTTTTTTTTTTTTTTTTTTTTTTTTTTTTTTTTTATGCTAAACCAGTTATATGAAGCATTTCGATATTGCTAAATGCCTATATACAACAAAATCGAACTTATACCTAAATATAAGATTACGGAATTTTTCTAAATGCACTGTCGTTATGTCGCCATGGCTTTATATCACCTTCATTACGTTAAAGAAGGTTAATTAACTTAAATATGTTAAATTAATGATTTGAAGATTTTCGATATCGATTGCTAAATGTGTAAATACAAGAAAATCGACTATATACCTAAATATAAGATTACGGAATTCTTCTACATGCACTGTCGTTATGCCGCCATGGCTTTATATACATTTCAGTACGTTAAAGAAGGTTAATTAACTTAAATATGTTAAACTAATGATTTGAAGCATTTCGATATCGATTGCTAAATGTGTATGTACAAGAAAATCGACTTTATACCTAAATAAAAGCTTACGGAATTCACCCAAATATACTGCCGTTATGCCATTATGGCTTTATGTAAACTTCAGTAAGATAAAGAAGGTTAATTAACCTAAATATGCTAAACCAGTTATTTGAAGCATTTCGATATCGATTGCTAAATGCGTATATACAACAAAATCGAATTTATACCTAAAGATAAGATTACGGAATTCTTCTAAATGCACTGCCGTTAGGCCTCCATGGCTTTATATCAGCTTCATTACGTAAAAGAAGGTTAATTATTTTAAATATGTTAAATTAATGATTTGAAGAATTTCAATATCGATTGCTAAATGCGTATATACAACAAATTCAGCTTTATATCTAAATATAAGATTACGGAATTCTGCGAAGTACACTGCCGTTATGCCGTTATGGCTTTATATAAATTGCAGTACGTTATAGGACGTTAATTTACTTAAATATGCTAAACTAATGATTTGAAGCATTCCGATATCGGTTGCTAAATGTGTATGTACAACAAAATCGACTTTATACCTAAATATGTCAACTTCAGTTCGCTAAAGGAGGTTTATTAACTTAAATATGTTAATCCAGTTATCTGAAGCATTTCGATATCGATTGCGAAATATATATATACAAGAAAATCGACTTTATACCTAAATATAAGATTACGGAATTCTTCCACATGTACTGCCGTTATGCCGCCATGGCTTTATATCACCTTCATTACGCTAAAGAAGGATAATTCTTTTAAATATGTTAAACTAATTGTTTGAAGCATTTCGATATCGATTGCTAAATGTGTAAATAAAAGAAAATCGACTTTATACCTAAAACTAAAATTATAACTTTACGGAATTATTCTAAATGCACTGGCGTTATACCGTCAAGGCTTTATGTAGACTTCAGTAAGCTAAAAAGCGTTTATTATCTTAATATGTTAAACTAATGATTTGAAGCATTTCGATATCGATAGCTAAATGCGTATGTACAAGAAAATCGACTTTATACCTAAATATGAGATTACGGAATTCTTCTAAATGCACTGCAGTTATACCGTTAAGGCTTTATGAAGACGTCAGTGCGTTAAAGAAGGTTTATTAGCTTAAATATGTTAAACTAATGATTTGAAGCATTACGATATCGATTGCTAAATGTGTATATACAACAAAGTCGACTTTATACCTAAATACAAGATAACGGAATTCTTCTACATGCACTGCCGTTATGCCGCCATGGCTTTATGTTAACTTCAGTGCGTTAAAGAAACTTTATTAACTTAAATTTATTAAACTAATGATTTGAAGCATTTCGATATCGATTGCTAAATGAGTATATACAATAAAACCGACTTTATACCTAAATATAAGATTACGGAATTCTTCTAAATGCACTGCAGAGTTATACCGTTAAGGCTTTATGAAGTCTTCAGTGCGTTAAAGAAGGTTTATTAACTTAAATATGTTAAACTAATGATTTGAAGCATGTCGATATCGATTGCTAAATGCGTATATTCAAGAAAATCGACTTTATACCTAAATATAAGATAACGTAATTCTTCTAAATGCACTGCCGTTATACCGCCATGGCTTTACATCACCTTCATTACGTTAAAGAAGGTTAATTATTTTAAATATGTTAAACTAATGATTTGAGCATTTCGATATCGATTGCTAAATGCGTATATACAACAAATTCGGCTTTATACCTAAATATAAGATTACGGAATTCTTCTAAATGCACTGCAGTTATTTCGTTAAGTCTTTATGAAGACTTCAGTGCGTTAAAGAAGGTTTATTAACTTAAATATGTTAAACTAATGATTTGAAGCATGTCGATATCGATTGCTATATGCGTATATACAAGAAAATCGACTTTATACCTAAATAAAAGCTTACGGAATTCACCCAACTATACTGCCGTTATGGCTTTATGTAAACTTCAGTAAGATAAAGAAGGTTAATTAACCTAAATATGCTAAACCAGTTATTTGAAGAATTTCGATATCGATTGCTAAATGCGTATATACAACAAATTCGGCTTCATATCTAAATATAAGATTACGGAATTCTTCGAAATACACTGCCGTTATGCCGTTATGGCTTTATATAAATTTCAGGACGTTAAAGAAATTTAATTTACTTAAATATGCTAAACTAATGATTTGAAGCATTTCGATATTGATTGCTAAATGTGTATGTACAAGAAAATCGATTTTATACCTAAATAAAAGATTACGGAATTCTCTCAAACATACTGCCGTTATGCCGTTATGGCTTTATGTAAACTTCAGTAAGATAAAGAAGGTTAATTAACCTAAATATGCTAAACCAGTTATATGAAGCATTTCGATATTGCTAAATGCCTATATACAACAAAATCGAACTTATACCTAAATATAAGATTACGGAATTTTTCTAAATGCACTGTCGTTATGTCGCCATGGCTTTATATCACCTTCATTACGTTAAAGAAGGTTAATTAACTTAAATATGTTAAATTAATGATTTGAAGATTTTCGATATCGATTGCTAAATGTGTAAATACAAGAAAATCGACTATATACCTAAATATAAGATTACGGAATTCTTCGAAATACACTGCCGTTATGCCGTTATGGCTTTATATAAATTTCAGTACGTTAAAGAAATTTAATTTACTTAAATATGCTAAACTAATGATTTGAAGCATTTCGATATTGATTGCTAAATGTGTATGTACAAGAAAATCGATTTTATACCTAAATAAAAGCTTACGGAATCCACCCAAATATACTGCCGTTATGCCGTTATGGCTTTATGTAAACTTCAGTAAGATAAAGAAGGTTAATTAACCTAAATATGCTAAACCAGTTATTTGAAGCATTTCGATATCGATTGCTAAATGCGTATATACAACAAAATCGAATTTATACCTAAATATAAGATTACGGAATTCTTCTAAATGCACTGTCGTTAGGCCTCCATGGCTTTATATCACCTTCATTACGTTAAAGAAGGTTAATTATTTTAAATATGTTAAACTAATGATTTGAGGAATTTCAATATCGATTGCTAAATGCGTATATACAACAAAATCGACTTTATATCTAAATATAAGATTACGGAATTCTTCGAAATACACTGCCGTTATGCCGTTATGGCTTTATATAAATTTCAGTACGTTAAAGAAGGTTAATTTACTTAAATATGCTAAACTAATGATTTGAAGCATTTCGATATCGATTGCTAAATGTGTATGTACAACAAAATCGACTTTATACCTAAATATGTCAACTTCAGTTCGCTAAAGGAGGTTTATTAACTTAAATATGTTAAACCAGTTATCTGAAGCATTTCGATATCGATTGCGAAATATATATATACAAGAAAATCGACTTTATACCTAAATATAAGATTACGGAATTCTTCCACATGTACTGCCGTTATGCCGCCATGGCTTTTTATCACCTTCAATACGTTAAAGAAGGTTAATTATTTTAAATATGTTAAACTAATGGTTTGAAGAATTTCGATATCGATTGCTAAAGGCGTATATACAACAAATTCGGCTTTATACCTAAATATAAGATTACGGAATTCTTCTATATGCACTGCCGTTATGCCGCCATGGCTTTATGTTAACTTCAGTGCGTTAAAGAAGCTTTATTAACTTTAATATATTAAACTAATGATTTGAAGCATTTCGATATCGATTGCTAAATGAGTATATACACGAAAATCGACTTTATACCTAAATATAAGATTACGTAATTCTTCTAAATGCACTGCCGTTATGCCGTTAAGGCTTTTGTAGACTTCAGTAAAATAAAGATGTTTTATTAACTTAAATATAGTAAACTAATGATTTGAAGCATTACGATATCGATTGCTAAATGTGTATATACAACAAAATCGACTTTATACTTAAATATAAGATTACGGAATTCTTCTACATGCACTGCCGTTATGCCGCCATGGCTTTATGTTAACTTCAGTGCGTTAAAGAAACTTTATTAACTTAAATATATTAAACTAATGATTTGAAGCATTTCGATATCGATTGCTAAATGAGTATATACAATAAAACCGACTTTATACCTAAATATAAGATTACGGAATTCTTCTAAATGCACTGCAGTTATACCGTTAAGGCTTTATGAAGACTTCAGTGCGTTAAAGAAGGTTTATTAACTTAAATATGTTAAACTAATGATTTGAAGCATGTCGATATCGATTGCTAAATGTGTATATTCAAGAAAATCGACTTTATACCTAAATATAAGATAACGTAATTCTTCTAAATGCACTGCAGTTATACCGTTAAGGCTTTATGAAGACTTCAGTGCGTTAAAGAAGGTTTATTAACTTAAATATGTTAAACTAATGATTTGAACCATGTCGATATCGATTGCTAAATGCGTATATTCAAGAAAATCGACTTTATACCTAAATATAAGATAACGTAATTCTTCTAAATGCACTGCCGTTATACCGCCATGGCTTTACATCACCTTCATTACGTTAAAGAAGGTTAATTATTTTAAATATGTTAAACTAATGATTTGAAGAATTTCGATATCGATTGCTAAATGCGTATATACAACAAATTCGGCTTTATACCTAAATATAAGATTACGGAATTCTTCTAAATGCACTGCAGTTATTTCGTTAAGGCTTTATGAAGACTTCAGTGCGTTAAAGAAGGTTTATTAACTTAAATATGTTAAACTAATGATTTGAAGCATGTCGATATAGATTGCTATATGCGTATATACAAGAAAATCGACTTTATACCTAAATACAAGATAACGTAATTCTTCTAAATGCACTGCCGCTATGCTGTTGTGGCTTTATGTAAATTTCAGTACGTTAAAGAAGGTTAGTTTACTCAAATATGTTAAACTAATGATTTGAGCATTTCGATATCGATTGCTAAATGTGTATGTACAAGAAAATCGACTTTATACCTAAATATAAAATTATAACATTACGGAATTCTTCTAAATGCACTGCAGTTATTTCGTTAAGGCTTTATGAAGACTTCAGTGCGTTAAAGAAGCTTTATTAACTTAAATATGTTAAACTAATGATTTGAAGCATGTCGATATCGATTGCTAAATGCGTATATACAAGAAAGTCGACTTTATACCTAAATACAAGATAACGTAATTCTTCCACATGTACTGCCGTAATGCCGCCATGGCTTTATATTACCTTCAATACGTTAAAGAAGGTTAATTATTTTAAATATGTTAAATTAATGGTTTGAAGCATTTCGATATCAATTGCTAAATGTGTAGATAAAAGAAAATCGACTTTATACCTAAAAATAAAATTATAACTTTACGGAATTATTCTAAATGCACTAGCGTTATACCGTTAAGGCTTTATGTAGACTTCAGTAAGCTAAAAAGCGTTTATTATCTTAATATGTTAAACTAATGATTTGAAGCATTTCGATATCGATAGCTAAATGCGTATATACAAGAAAATCGACTTTATACCTAAATATGAGATTACAGAATTCTTCTACATGCACTGCCGTTATGCCGCCATGGCTATATGCCAATTGCAGATCGCTTAAGAAGGTTTATTAACTTAAATATGTTAAACTTATGAGATGGAGCATTTCGATATCGATTGCTAAATGTGTATATAAAACAAAATCGACTTTTTAACTTAATATAAGATTACGGAATTCATCCAAATGCACTGCCGTTATACCGTTATGGCTTTATGTAAACTTCAGTAAGATAAAGAAGGTAAATTAACTTAAATATGTAAAACTAATGATTTGAAGCATTTTGTTATCGATTGCTAAATGCGTACAAGAAAACCGACTTTATACCTAAATATAAGACTACGGACTTCTTCTAAATGCACTGCCGTTATGCCGCCATGGCTTTATATCAACTTCAATACGTTAAAGAAGGTTAATTAACTTAAATATGTTAAATTAATTATTTGAAGCATTTCGATATCGCTTGCTAAATGTATACATACAAGAAAATCAAATTTATACCTAAATATAAGATAACGGAATTCTTCTAAATGCACTGCCGTTATGCCGTTACGGCTTTATGTAGACTTCAGTAAGACAGAGAGGGTTAATTAACTTGAATATGTTAAACTAATGATTTGAAGCATTTCGATATCGATTGCTAAGTGTGTATATACAAGAAAATCGACATTATACCTAAATATAAGATTACGGAATTCTTCTACATGCACTGCCGTTATGCCGCCATGGCTTTATGTTAACTTCAGTGCGTTAAAGAAGCTTTATTAACTTTAATATATTAAACTTATGATTTGAAGCATTTCGGTATCGATTGCTAAATGAGTATATACACGAAAATCGACTTTATACCTAAATATAAGATTACGTAATTCTTCTAAATGCACTGCCGTTATGCTGTTAAGGCTTTTGTAGACTTCAGTAAAATAAAGATGTTTAATTAACTTAAATATAGTAAACTAATGATTTGAAGCATTACGATATCGATTGCTAAATGTGTATATACAACAAAATCGACTTTATACTTAAATATAAGATTACGGAATTCTTCTACATGCACTGCCGTTATGCCGCCATGGCTTTATGTTAACTTCGGTGCGTTAAAGAAGCTTTATTAACTTAAATATATTAAACTAATGATTTGAAGCATTTCGATATCGATTGCTAAATGAGTATATACATACAATAAAACCGACTTTATACCTAAATATAAGATTACGGAATTCTTCTAAATGCACTGCAGTTATACCGTTAAGACTTTATGAAGACTTCAGTGCGTTAAAGAAGGTTTATTAACTTAAATATGTTAAACTAATGATTTGAAGCACGTCGATATCGATTGCTAAATGCGTATATACAAGAAAATCGACTTTATACCTAAATAAAAGCTAACGTAATTCTTCTAAATGCACTGTCGTTATATCGCCATGGCTTTATATCACCTTCATTACGTTAAAGAAGGTTAATTAACTTAAATATGTTAAATTAATGATTTGAAGATTTTCGATATCGATTGCTAAATGTGTAAATACAAGAAAATCGACTATATACCTAAATATAAGATTACGGAATTCTTCTACATGCACTGTCGTTATGCCGCCATGGCTTTATATAACCTTCATTACGGTAAAGAAGGTTAATTAACTAAAATATGTTAAACTAATGATTTGAAGCATTTCGATATCGATTGCTAAATGTGTATGTACAAGAAAATCGATTTTATACCTAAATAAAAGCTTACGGAATCCACCCAAATATACTGCCGTTATGCCGTTATGGCTTTATGTAAACTTCAGTAAGATAAAGAAGGTTAATTAACCTAAATATGCTAAACCAGTTATTTGAAGCATTTCGATATCGATTGCTAAATGCGTATATACAACAAAATCGAATTTATACCTAAATATAAGATTACGGAGTTCTTCTAAATGCACTGTCGTTAGGCCTCCATGGCTTTATATCACCTTCATTACGTTAAAGAAGGTTAATTATTTTAAATATGTTAAACTAATGATTTGAAGAATTTCAATATCGATTGCTAAATGCGTATATACAACAAATTCGGCTTTATATCTAAATATAAGATTACGGAATTCTTCGAATTACACTGCCGTTATGCCGTTATGGCTTTATATAAATTTCAGTACGTTAAAGAAGGTAAATTTACTTAAATATGCTAAACTAATGATTTGAAGCATTTCGATATCGATTGCTAAATGTGTATGTACAACAAAATCGACTTTATACCTAAATATGTCAACTTCAGTTCGCTAAAGGAGGTTTATTAACTTAAATATGTTAAACCAGTTATCTGAAGCATTTCGATATCGATTGCGAAATATATATATACAAGAAAATCGACTTTATACCTAAATATAAGATTACGAAATTCTTCCACATGTACTGCCGTTATGCCGCCATGGCTTTGTATCACCTTCAATACGTTAAAGAAGGTTAATTATTTTAAATATGTTAAACTAATGGTTTGAAGAATTTCGATATCGATTGCTAAAGGCGTATATACAACAAATTCGGCTTTATACCTAAATATAAGATTACGGAATTCTTCTACATGCACTGCCGTTATGCCGCCATGGCTTTATGTTAACTTCAGTGCGTTAAAGAAGGTTTATTAACTTAAATATGTTAAACTAATGATTTGAAGCATGTCGATATCGATTGCTAAATGCGTATATACAAGAAAATCGACTTTATACCTAAATATAAGATAACGTAATTCTTCTAAATGCACTGCCGTTATACCGCCATGGCTTTACATCACCTTCATTACGTTAAAGAAGGTTAATTATTTTAAATATGTTAAACTAATGATTTGAAGAATTTCGATATCGATTGCTAAATGCGTATATACAACAAATTCGGCTTTATACCTAAATATAAGATTACGGAATTCTTCTAAATGCACTGCAGTTATTTCGTTAAGGCTTTATGAAGACTTCAGTGCGTTAAAGAAGGTTTATTAACTTAAATATATTAAACTAATGATTTGAAGCATGTCGATATAGATTGCTATATGCGTATATACAAGAAAATCGACTTTATACCTAAATACAAGATAACGTAATTCTTCTAAATGCACTGCCGCTATGCTGTTGTGGCTTTATATAAATTTCAGTACGTTAAAGAAGGTTAGTTTACTCAAATATGTAAAACTAATGATTTGAGCATTACGATATCGATTGCTAAATGTGTATGTACAAGAAAATCGACTTTATACCTATATATAAAATTATAACATTACGGAATTCTTCTAAATGCACTGCAGTTATTTCGTTAAGGCTTTATGAAGACTTCAGTGCGTTAAAGAAGGTTTATTAACTTAAATATGTTAAACTAATGATTTGAAGCATGTCGATATCGATTGCTAAATGCGTATATACAAGAAAATCGACTTTTTACCTAAATACAAGATAACGTAATTCTTCCACATGTACTGCCGTTATGCCGCCATGGCTTTATATCACCTTCAATACGTTAAAAAACGATAATTATTTTAAATATGTTAAACTAATGGTTTGAAGCATTTCGATATCAATTGCTAAATGTGTAGATAAAAGAAAATCGACTTTATACCTAAAAATAAAATTATAACTTTACGGATTTATTCTAAATGCACTAACGTTATACCATTAAGGCTTTATGTAGACTTCAGTAAGCTAAAAAGCGTTTATTATCTTAATATGTTAAACTAATGATTTGAAGCATTTCGATATCGATAGCTAAATGCGTATATACAAGAAAATCGACTTTATACCTAAATATGAGATTACAGAATTCTTCTACATGCACTGCCGTTATGCCGCCATGGCTATATGCCAATTTCAGATCGTTAAAGAAGGTTTATTAACTTAAATATGTTAAACTTATGAGATGGAGCATTTCGATATCGATTGCTAAATGTGTATATACAACAAAATCGATTTTTACCTTAATATAAGATTACGGAATTCATCCAAATGCACTGCCGTTATACCGTTATGGCTTTATGTAAACTTCAGTAAGATAAAGAAGGTAAATTAACTTAAATATGTAAAACTAATGATTTGAAGCATTTTGTTATCGATTGCTAAATGCGTACAAGAAAACCGTCTTTATACCTAAATATAAGACTACGGACTTCTTCTAAATGCACTGCCGTTATGCCGCCATGGCTTTATATCAACTTCAATACGTTAAAGAAGGTCAATTAACTTAAATATGTTAAATTAATGATTTGAAGCATTTCGATATCGCTTGCTAAATGTATACATACAAGAAAATCAAATTTATACCTAAATATAAGATAACGGAATTCTTCTAAATGCACTGCCGTTATGCCGTTACGGCTTTATGTAGACTTCAGTAAGACAGAGAGGGTTAATTAACTTGAATATGTTAAACTAATGATTTGAAGCATTTCGATATCGATTGCTAAGTGTGTATATACAAGAAAATCGACCTTATACCTAAATATAAGATTACGGAATTCTTCTACATGCACTGCCGTTATGCCGCCATGGCTTTATGTTAACTTCAGTGCGTTAAAGAAGCTTTATTAACTTTAATATATTAAACTAATGATTTGAAGCATTTCGATATCGATTGCTAAATGAGTATATACACGAAAATCGACTTTATACCTAAATATAAGATTACGTAATTCTTCTAAATGCACTGCCGTTATGCCGTTAAGGCTTTTGTAGACTTCAGTAAAATAAAGATGTTTTATTAACTTAAATATAGTAAACTAATGATTTGAAGCATTACGATATCGATTGCTAAATGTGTATATACAACAAAATCGACTTTATACTTAAATATAAGATTACGGAATTCTTCTACATGCACTGCCGTTATGCCGCCATGGCTTTATGTTAACTTCAGTGCGTTAAAGAAGCTTTATTAACTTAAATATATTAAACTAATGATTTGAAGCATTTCGATATCGATTGCTAAATGAGTATATACATACAATAAAACCGACTTTATACCTAAATATAAGATTACGGAATTCTTCTAAATGCACTGCAGTTATACCGTTAAGACTTTATGAAGACTTCAGTGCGTTAAAGAAGGTTTATTAACTTAAATATATTAAACTAATGATTTGAAGCAAGTCGATATCGATAGCTAAATGCGTATATACAAGAAAATCGACTTTATACCTAAATAAAAGATAACGTAATTCTTCTAAATGCACTGCCATTATATCGCCATGGCTTTACATCACCTTCATTACGTTAAAGAAGGTTAATTATTTTAAATATGTTAAACTAATGATTTGAAGAATTTCGATATCGATTGCTAAATGCGTATATACATCAAATTCGGCTTTATACCTAAATATGAGATACGGAATTCTTCTAATGCACTGCAGTTATTTCGTTAAGGCTTTATGAAGACTTCAGTGCATTAAAGAAGGTTTATTAACTTAAATATGTTAAACTAATGATTTGAAGCATGTCAATATCGATTGCTATATGCGTATATACAAGAAAATCGACTTTATACCTAAATACAAGATAACGTAATTCTTCTAAATGCCCTGCCGCTATGCTGTTATGGCTTTATGTAGACTTCAGTAAGACAGAGAGAGTTAATTAACTTGAATATGTTAAACTAATGATTTGAAGCATTTCGATATCGATTGCTGAGTGTGTATATACAAGAAAATCGACTTTATACCTAAATATAAGATTACGGAATTCTTCTACATGCACTGCCGTTATGGCGGCATGGCTTTATGTTAACTTCAGTGCGTTAAAGAAGCTTTATTAACTTTAATATAATAAACTAATGATTTGAAGCATTTCGATATCGATTGCTTAATGAGTATATACACGAAAATCGACTTTATACCTAAATATAAGACTACGTAATTCTTCTAAATGCACTGCCGTTATGCCGTTAAGGCTTTTGTATACTTCAGTAAAATAAAGATGTTTAATTAACTTAAATATAGTAAACTAATGATTTGAAGCATTACGATATCGATTGCTAAATGTGTATATACAACAAAATCGACTTTATACTTAAATATAAGATTACGGAATTCTTCTACATGCACTGCCGTTATGCCGCCATGGCTTTATGTTAACTTCAGTGCGTTAAAGAAACTTTATTAACTTAAATATATTAAACTAATGATTTGAAGCATTTCGATATCGATTGCTAAATGAGTATATACAATAAAACCGACTTTATACCTAAATATAAGATTACGGAATTCTTCTAAATGCACTGCAGTTATACCGTTAAGGCTTTATGAAGACTTCAGTGCGTTAAAGAAGGTTTATTAACTTAAATATGTTAAACTAATGATTTGAAGCATGTCGATATCGATTGCTAAATGCGTATATACAAGAAAATCGACTTTATACCTAAATATAAGATAACGTAATTCTTCTAAATGCACTGCCGTTATACCGCCATGGCTTTACATCACCTTCATTACGTTAAAGAAGGTTAATTATTTTAAATATCTTAAACTAATGATTTGAAGAATTTCGATATCGATTGCTAAATGCGTATATACAACAAATTCGGCTTTATACCTAAATATAAGATTACGGAATTCTTCTAAATGCACTGCAGTTATTTCGTTAAGGCTTTATGAAGACTTCAGTGCGTTAAAGAAGGTTTATTAACTTAAATATGTTAAACTAATGATTTGAAGCATGTCGATATAGATTGCTATATGCGTATATACAATAAAACCGACTTTATACCTAAATATAAGATTACGGAATTCTTCTAAATGCACTGCAGTTATACCGTTAAGGCTTTATGAAGACTTCAGTGCGTTAAAGAAGGTTTATTAACTTAAATATGTTAAACTAATGATTTGAAGCATGTCGATATCGATTGCTAAATGTGTATGTACAAGAAAATCGACTTTATACCTAAATATAAAATTATAACATTACGGAATTCTTCTAAATGCACTGCAGTTATTTCGTTAAGGCTTTATGAAGACTTCAGTGCGTTAAAGAAGGTTTATTAACTTAAATATGTTAAACTAATGATTTGAAGCATGTCGATATCGATTGCTAAATGCGTATATACAAGAAAATCGACTTTATACCTAAATACAAGATAACGTAATTCTTCCACATGTACTGCCGTTATGCCGCCATGGCTTTATATCACCTTCAATACGTTAAAAAAGGTTAATTATTTTAAATATGTTAAACTAATGGTTTGAAGCATTTCGATATCAATTGCTAAATGTGTAGATAAAAGAAAATCGACTTTATACCTAAAAATAAAATTATAACTTTACGGATTTATTCTAAATGCACTAGCGTTATACCATTAAGGCTTTATGTAGACTTCAGTAAGCTAAAAAGCGTTTATTATCTTAATATGTTAAACTAATGATTTGAAGCATTTCGATATCGATAGCTAAATGCGTATATACAAGAAAATCGACTTTATACCTAAATATGAGATTACAGAATTCTTCTACATGCACTGCCGTTATGCCGCCATGGCTATATGCCAATTTCAGATCGTTAAAGAAGGTTTATTAACTTAAATATGTTAAACTTATGAGATGGAGCATTTCGATATCGATTGCTAAATGTGTATATACAACAAAATCGATTTTTACCTTAATATAAGATTACGGAATTCATCCAAATGCACTGCCGTTATACCGTTATGGCTTTATGTAAACTTGAGTAAGATAAAGAAGGTAAATTAACTTAAATATGTAAAACTAATGATTTGAAGCATTTTGTTATCGATTGCTAAATGCGTACAAGAAAACCGTCTTTATACCTAAATATAAGACTAGGGGACTTCTTCTAAATGCACTGCCGTTATGCCGCCAAGGCTTTATATCAACTTCAATACGTTAAAGAAGGCCAATTAACTTAAATATGTTAAATTAATGATTTGAAGCATTTCGATATCGCTTGCTAAATGTATACATACAAGAAAATCAAATTTATACCTAAATATAAGATAACGGAATTCTTCTAAATGCACTGCCGTTATGCCGTTACGGCTTTATGTAGACTTCAGTAAGACAGAGAGGGTTAATTAACTCGAATATGTTAAACTAATGATTTGAAGCATTTCGATATCGATTGCTAAGTGTGTATATATAAGAAAATCGACTTTATACCTAAATATAAGATTACGGAATTCTTCTACATGCACTGCCGTTATGCCGCCATGGCTTTATGTTAACTTCAGTGCGTTAAAGAAGCTTTATTAACTTTAATATATTAAACTAATGATTTGAAGCATTTCGATATCGATTGCTAAATGAGTATATACACGAAAATCGACTTTATACCTAAATATAAGATTACGTAATTCTTCTAAATGCACTGCCGTTATGCCGCTAAGGCTTTTGTAGACTTCAGTAAAATAAAGATGTTTAATTAACTTAAATATAGTAAACTAATGATTTGAAGCATTACGATATCGATTGCTAAATGTGTATATACAACAAAATCGTCTTTATACTTAAATATAAGATTACGGAATTCTTCTACATGCACTGCCGTTATGCCGCCATGGCTTTATGTTAACTTCAGTGCGTTAAAGAAGCTTTATTAACTTAAATATATTAAACTAATGATTTGAAGCATTTCGATATCGATTGCTAAATGAGTATATACATACAATAAAACCGACTTTATACCTAAATATAAGATTACGGAATTCTTCTAAATGCACTGCAGTTATACCGTTAAGACTTTATGAAGACTTCAGTGCGTTAAAGAAGGTTTATTAACTTAAATATATTAAACTAGTGATTTGAAGCACGTCGATATCGATTGCTAAATGCGTATATACAAGAAAATCGACTTTATACCTAAATAAAAGATAACGTAATTCTTCTAAATGCACTGCCATTATATCGCCATGGCTTTACATCACCTTCATTACGTTAAAGAAGGTTAATTATTTTAAATATGTTAAACTAATGGTTTGAAGAATTTCGATATCGATTGCTAAATGCGTATATACATCAAATTCGGCTTTATACCTAAATATGAGATACGGAATTCTTCTAATGCACTGCAGTTATTTCGTTAAGGCTTTATGAAGACTTCAGTGCTTAAAGAAGGTTTATTAACTTAAATATGTTAAACTAATGATTTGAAGCATGTCGATATCGATTGCTATATGCGTATATACAAGAAAATCGACTTTATACCTAAATACAAGATAACGTAATTCTTCTAAATGCACTGCCGCTATGCTGTTATGGCTTTATGTAGACTTCAGTAAGACAGAGAGGGTTAATTAACTTGAATATGTTAAACTAATGATTTGAAGCATTTCGATATCGATTGCTGAGTGTGTATATACAAGAAAATCGACTTTATACCTAAATATAAGATTACGGAATTCTTCTACATGCACTGCCGTTATGCCGGCATGGCTTTATGTTAACTTCAGTGCGTTAAAGAAGCTTTATTAACTTTAATATATTAAACTAATGATTTGAAGCATTTCGATATCGATTGCTAACTGAGTATATACACGAAAATCGACTTTATACCTAAATATAAGACTACGTAATTCTTCTAAATGCACTGCCGTTATGCCGTTAAGGCTTTTGTAGACTTCAGTAAAATAAAGATGTTTAATTAACTTAAATATAGTAAACTAATGATTTGAAGCATTACGATATCGATTGCTAAATGTGTATATACAACAAAATCGACTTTATACTTAAATATAAGATTACGGAATTCTTCTACATGCACTGCCGTTATGCCGCCATGGCTTTATGTTAACTTCAGTGCTTTTAAAGAAGCTTTATTAACTTAAATATATTAAACTAATGATTTGAAGCATTTCGATATCGATTTTTAAATGAGTATATACATACAATAAAACCGACTTTATACCTAAATATAAGATTACGGAATTCTTCTAAATGCACTGCAGTTATACCGTTAAGACTTTATGAAGACTTCAGTGCGTTAAAGAAGGTTTATTAACTTAAATATGTTAAACTAATGATTTGAAGCACGTCGATATCGATTGCTAAATGCGTATATACAAGAAAATCGACTTTATACCTAAATAAAAGATAACGTAATTCTTCTAAATGCACTGCCGTTATATCGCCATGGCTTTACATCACCTTCATTACGTTAAAGAAGGTTAATTATTTTAAATATGTTAAACTAACGATTTGAAGAATTTCGATATCGATTGCTAAATGCGTATATACATCAAATTCGGCTTTATACCTAAATATGAGGTACGGAATTCTTCTAATGCACTGCAGTTATTTTGTTAAGGCTTTATGAAGACTTCAAAGCGTTAAAGAAGGTTTATTAACTTAAATATGTTAAACTAACGATTTGAAGCATGTCGAAATCGATTGCTATATGCGTATATACAAGAAAATCGACTTTATACCTAAATACAAGATAACGTAATTCTTCTAAATGCACTGCCGCTATGCTGTTATGGCTTTATGTAGACTTCAGTAAGACAGAGAGGGTTAATTAACTTGAATATGTTAAACTAATGATTTGAAGCATTTCGATATCGATTGCTGAGTGTGTATATACAAGAAAATCGACTTTATACCTAAATATAAGATAACGGAATTCTTCTAAATGCACTGTTATGCCGTTACGGCTTTATGTAGACTTCAGTAAGACAGAGAGGGTTCATTAACTTGAATATGTTAAACTAATGATTTGAAGCATTTCGATATCGATTGCTAAGTGTGTATATACAAGAAAATCGACTTTATACCTAAATACAAGATAACGTAGTTCTTCTAAATGCACTGCCGCTATGCTGTTATGGCTTTATATAAATTTCAGTACGTTAAAGAAAGTTAGTTTACTCAAATATGTTAAACTAATGATTTGAGCATTTCGATATCGATTGCTAAATGTGTATGTACAAGAAAATCGATTTTATACCTAAATAAAAGCTTACGGAATTCACCCAAATATACTGCCGTTATGGCTTTATGTAAACTTCAGTAAGATAAAGAAGGTTAATTAACCTAAATATGCTAAACCAGTTATTTGAAGCATTTCGATTTCGATTGCTAAATGCGTATATACAACAAAATCGAATTTATACCTAAATATAAGATTACGGAATTCTTCTAAATGCACTGTCGTTAGGCCGCCATGGCTTTATATCACCTTCATTACGTTAAAGAAGGTTAATTATTTTAAATATGTTAAACTAATGATTTGAACAATTTCGATATCGATTGCTAAATGCGTATATACAACAAATTCGGCTTTATATCTAAATATAAGATTACGGAACTCTTCGAAATACACTGCCGTTATGCCGTTATGGCTTTATATAAATTTCAGTACGTTAAAGAAATTTAATTTACTAAAATATGCTAAACTAATGATTTGAAGCATTTCGATATTGATTGCTAAATGTGTAAATACAAGAAAATCGACTATATACCTAAATATAAGATTACGGAATTATTCTACATGCACTGTCGTTATGCCGCCATGGCTTTATATAACCTTCATTACGGTAAAGAAGGTTAATTAACTTAAATATGTTAAACTAATGATTTGAAGCATTTCGATATCGATTGCTAAATGTGTATGTACAAGAAAATCGATTTTATACCTAAATAAAAGCTTACGGAATTCACCCAAATATACTGCCGTTATGCCGTTATGGCTTTATGTAAACTTCAGTAAGATAAAGAAGGTTAATTAACCTAAATATGCTAAACCAGTTATTTGAAGCATTTCGTTATCGATAGCTTAATGCGTATATACAAGAAAATCGACTTTATACCTAAATATGAGATTACAGAATTCTTCTACATGCACTGCCGTTATGCCGCCATGGCTATATGCCAATTTCAGATCGTTAAAGAAGGTTTATTAACTTAAATATGTTAAACTTATGAGATGGAGCATTTCGATATCGATTGCTATATGTGTATATACAACAAAATTGACTTTTTACCTTAATATAAGATTGCGGAATTCATCCAAATACACTGCCGTTATACCGTTATGGCTTTATGTAAACTTCAGTAAGATAAAGAAGGTTAATTAACTTAAATATGTAAAACTAATGATTTGAAGCATTTTGTTATCGATTGCTAATTGTGTACAAGAAAACCGACTTTATACCTAAATATAAGACTACGGACTTCTTCTAAATGCGCTGCCGTTAAGCCGCCATTGCTTTATATCAACTTCAATACGTTAAAGAAGGTTAATTAACTTAAATATGTTAAATTGATGATTTGAAGCATTTCGATATCGCTTGCTAAATGTATACATACAAGAAAATCGACTTTATAGTACCTAAATATAAGATAACGGAATTCTTCTAAATGCACTGCCGTTATGCCGTTACGGCTTTATGTAGACTTCAGTAAGACAGAGAGGGTTAATTAACTTGAATATGTTAAACTAATGATTTGAAGCATTTCGATATCGATTGCTAAATGTGTATGTACAACAAAATCAACTTTATACCTAAATATAAGATTACGGAACTCTTCTACATGCACTGCCGTTATGCCGCCATGGCTTTATGTTAACTTCAGTGCGTTAAAGAAGCTTTATTAACTTAAATATATTAAACTAATGATTTGAAGCATTTCGATATCGATTTTTAAATGAGTATATACATACAATAAAACCGACTTTATACCTAAATATAAGATTACGGAATTCTTCTAAATGCACTGCAGTTATACCGTTAAGACTTTATGAAGACTTCAGTGCGTTAAAGAAGGTTTATTAACTTAAATATGTTAAACTAATGATTTGAAGCACGTCGATATCGATTGCTAAATGCGTATATACAAGAAAATCGACTTTATACCTAAATAAAAGATAACGTAATTCTTCTAAATGCACTGCCGTTATATCGCCATGGCTTTACATCACCTTCATTACGTTAAAGAAGGTTAATTATTTTAAATATGTTAAACTAATGATTTGAAGAATTTCGATATCGATTGCTAAATGCGTATATACATCAAATTCGGCTTTATACCTAAATATGAGGTACGGAATTCTTCTAATGCACTGCAGTTATTTCGTTAAGGCTTTATGAAGACTTCAGTGCATTAAAGAAGGTTTATTAACTTAAATATGTTAAACTAATGATTTGAAGCATGTCGATATCGATTGCTATATGCGTATATACAAGAAAATCGACTTTATACCTAAATACAAGATAACGTAATTCTTCTAAATGCACTGCCGCTATGCTGTTATGGCTTTATGTAGACTTCAGTAAGACAGAGAGGGTTAATTAACTTGAATATGTTAAACTAATGATTTGAAGCATTTCGATATCGATTGCTGAGTGTGTATATACAAGAAAATCGACTTTATACCTAAATATAAGATTACGGAATTCTTCTACATGCACTGCCGTTATGCCGGCATGGCTTTATGTTAACTTCAGTGCGTTAAAGAAGCTTTATTAACTTTAATATATTAAACTAATGATTTGAAGCATTTCGATATCGATTGCTAAATGAGTATATACACGAAAATCAACTTTATACCTAAATATAAGACTACGTAATTCTTCTAAATGCACTGCCGTTATGCCGTTAAGGCTTTTGTAGACTTCAGTAAAATAAAGATGTTTAATTAACTTAAATATAGTAAACTAATGATTTGAAGCATTACGATATCGATTGCTAAATGTGTATATACAACAAAATCGACTTTATACTTAAATATAAGATTACGGAATTCTTCTACATGCACTGCCGTTATGCCGCCATGGCTTTATGTTAACTTCAGTGCGTTAAAGAAGCTTTATTAACTTAAATATATTAAACTAATTATTTGAAGCATTTCGATATCGATTTCTAAATGAGTATATACATACAATAAAACCGACTTTATACCTAAATATAAGATTACGGAATTCTTCTAAATGCACTGCAGTTATACCGTTAAGACTTTATGAAGACTTCAGTGCGTTAAAGAAGGTTTATTAACTTAAATATGTTAAACTAATGATTTGAAGCACGTCGATATCGATTGCTAAATGCGTATATACAAGAAAATCGACTTTATACCTAAATAAAAGATAACGTAATTCTTCTAAATGCACTGCCGTTATATCGCCATGGCTTTACATCACCTTCATTACGTTAAAGAAGGTTAATTATTTTAAATATGTTAAACTAACGATTTGAAGAATTTCGATATCGATTGCTAAATGCGTATATACATCAAATTCGGCTTTATACCTAAATATGAGGTACGGAATTCTTCTAATGCACTGCAGTTATTTTGTTAAGGCTTTATGAAGACTTCAAAGCGTTAAAGAAGGTTTATTAACTTAAATATGTTAAACTAACGATTTGAAGCATGTCGAAATCGATTGCTATATGCGTATATACAAGAAAATCGACTTTATACCTAAATACAAGATAACGTAATTCTTCTAAATGCACTGCCGCTATGCTGTTATGGCTTTATGTAGACTTCAGTAAGACAGAGAGGGTTAATTAACTTGAATATGTTAAACTAATGATTTGAAGCATTTCGATATCGATTGCTGAGTGTGTATATACAAGAAAATCGACTTTATACCTAAATATAAGATAACGGAATTCTTCTAAATGCACTGTTATGCCGTTACGGCTTTATGTAGACTTCAGTAAGACAGAGAGGGTTCATTAACTTGAATATGTTAAACTAATGATTTGAAGCATTTCGATATCGATTGCTAAGTGTGTATATACAAGAAAATCGACTTTATACCTAAATACAAGATAACGTAGTTCTTCTAAATGCACTGCCGCTATGCTGTTATGGCTTTATATAAATTTCAGTACGTTAAAGAAAGTTAGTTTACTCAAATATGTTAAACTAATGATTTGAGCATTTCGATATCGATTGCTAAATGTGTATGTACAAGAAAATCGATTTTATACCTAAATAAAAGCTTACGGAATTCACCCAAATATACTGCCGTTACGGCTTTATGTAAACTTCAGTAAGATA
>JAPZAG010001560.1:0-29329 GCA_027475135.1 Bactrocera correcta | reverse complement strand
ATCGTGTATTTTATTGCAAATAACGGTATATCCATACGTACTTTAGCAAAATGAAAAATTATGATAGTGAGCTACGTACGTGTGATTGGGGAAAAGGTCAACTCAGGCGGCACTAATTTTAAATTACACTTATGAAACATATATTCATATATTACATACTTAAGTGTATGAAATGCACATGCAAGTACTATGTATACATATATTGTATATATACCCTACATGCAAAAAAAAAAAATATCGTTATACATAAGTATACGCCCGCAAGAGACCACATTTATTTTGCTTAATATTCGGCCAAATCTTATTATTATTTAAGAGCCTTAAGGACCCAACCAACAAAGGCTGAAAGCCAAAGAAATATGAGCAGGCAAGCAAAAATGTAGGCACCCAAAACGAGGGAGAGATAGTCAAAAATGAAGCGCCAGGCAAAATGCTGGAAATTTATGCGACTTTAAAGACACACACTCGAGCGCATGTGTGTATGCATATGTGTGTGAGCGCTTGTACGTGTGTGTGAATGGCCGTGCGTCATGCACCGAAAGTGAAATTGTGGCTCAAATTTATGACTAACCCACTTTGAACTTTGCTTGTTTCACTCTCTTTCGTTGCGCGTGATTGTGGGCCACTTGGCGCTTTGGCTGTGGCAGCCTCCTACTGCTGGCTTTTTCATTAAAGTTATAAAACTTTTTATGTTGTGGCATATACACATACATACGTACGATTGTAAGCTGGTAGTCTGTTAGGCCGGAAGCTGTGCTCTCAGCGTAGTCTCCTACATGGCGGTCATGTTTCAAATTGTATTTGCATGACTAAGGCGGCGACACACCCAGGCACACACACACGCACAACTCTCTCTCTCTCAGAAAAAGGGCTAATATAAAATGTGTAATGATTTTTAAATTCCTTGTATATTTCGGCCGGCATTTCTTTTGAAAAAATTTGTTTTCAATTTCGCCCTGCCAACGTCCATTTACATGGCTTACTCAAAGTGGATTTCGCTTTTGTTTTTCTTATTTTTTGTTTTTTATTTTTTATTTTTCATTGTTGACTCAGTAGAAGAGTGGCATGCAAATTGTTATAGGCAATACAAGTATGCTATAAATAACGGGAAAATTGCTTTGTAGACTTTATACTTTGTAAATACTTTTTACACAATAATTTTGATTAGCTCTACTGGCGCCAATATCAAAAATTCGGTTAAAAGCTGTCGCACAGTGGGTAGGTAGTGGCGAAAATATTTATAATTTTGAAAAAAAAAATTTATTTTTTTTTTATTTTTTTATTCTTTCGTTGAGATAAAATTAAAAAAAAATTGGCGTGGATTATTGTTCGAAGAAATTGTTTCGAGCGGATCACTATACGGGTTTTTTATTATATTTTTTTTATATGGCAGCCCTGTTCCTGGTTTCGTTTCAGTGTACAAAACCTGCTATAGTTATCAAAGCAGTAAAACTTAGTACCAGAAGGAAACGTTCGCAACTTTTTATCACTGCTTTTAGGGTATGTTAACTGGTTTTACTTTTTTATATAATTTTTTTAGTGATGACAACTCTATATTCAATTTTCTTGTATCACTCTTTGAACTGCTGTTTAATTTGTACCTTAAAATTCGAAATCAAAATGAAATTGTAGTTGGATGGCAACTCTGTTTCTGTTAAAATGTATTATTTTTTCACACAGTGTTCATTATTTGAGTTACCACATACTTCGAAATTTGCTTTGTATACTTAAATCCAGCTGGATTCGTTCTCATCGCACCATTGATTTGTAACTGTTTTAGAGTACATTTACTATATTTTAATGATATAAAATTTTTATAATTTTTTTTTGTAATAATGGCAACCCTATTTGATATTTTATTAAAGCACTTCCAAAATTGCTGTTCCGTCTTGACTTAGAATTTCGAAAAAAAAAAAAATTAAATAGTGATTAGGTGGCAACTCCGTGGAAGTGTTCTAAACTCCCCATTGATTTATAACAGATTTTTGTGCATAATTACAATATTTTACTGTTATAAAATATTTCTGATTTTTTATTAGTGACAACTTCATATTATATTTTCTTAAAGCACTTTCAAAATTACTGTTCCGTTTTGACTTCGAATTTCGAAGAAAAATTAAAATGTGGTTAGGTTCAACACCATGTTTGTAAAAATTTATTATTTTTTCACTCATTTTTTGTTATTTGACACAATTTTAGACAAACCTACTTCCAGCAGCATGTGTTGTCAACTCCTTTTCGAGTTGTACCAGATATATAGAGTATATTTACAATATTTTACACTGGCATATATTTTCTGACTAATGGCAACTCTATTTTGCATTTTTGAAGCACTTTTAAAAGTGATGTTTCATTTTGACTTCAAATTTCGAAATGAAAAGGAAATTGTAGACAGGTGGCAACTCTGTTTTCAAAAATTTATTAAATTCTTTCCAAATTAATTGTATATCACTTTATCCATATAAAATTAAAAAAAAAGTCTATCACTTATTTTTCGAAGTTCGAAATTTATTAAAAACTTTTTATATTTGCTCCACTGTGCCTTGGACTATGTTTTGCTACTTTTTCCTTTTGACTTCGAATTTCCAAATAAAAACGAAATTGTAGATAGGTGGCAACTCTGTTTTTATACAAACTTATTAAATTTTTACTAATTTCACTGAATATCCCTTTCTCCATATAACATAAAAAAAATTAATTTTTATTAAACTTTTTTCGAAGTTCGAAATTTATTAATAATTTAACACATCTGCTTCACGGTGCCTTTGACCACGTTTTGCCGCTTTTACTGAAAATTAAATTTTTTCCAATCACATTTCTGTGTATTTAGGTAGCTTAGTCAATGTTTCATTTTGGTTGGCTTGCAAACAGGAGAAGCAGAATTTCATTTTACGAAATATGAAATCAAAAATCTTGCTAAAAGCACACTCGAAAATGAGTTATAAAAAGCAACAACACAAACAACGCTGATTACTTTAATCTTTCAGTGGTTTCCGTTGCCTGCGGCACGTGTGCACTTCAGTCAATGCCTAGCAAATAGCAACCCACACACACTCCGCTTAGTAACAAGCACCAGCTAGAGTTTACATTTCAGCAGCGGCGCAACGCTTTTGCTGCCATGCTCTCATGTGTTTGTGCATAAAAAGTTTATTTATGCCCCCAGTTTGAAACGCGCGACCTTCCTTTGGTGCACCTTGAACTTTTTCAGTCGCTTAGCGCCGCCCGCAGCTGTGTTGCATGCATGCATATGCATGTTGCAAGTGCAACATTAGATATTCAAATGGTATTGCATGCAAGGGGGCAAGAAATACTGCAGCGCCACACACACGTATATACTTAAATATATGTACTCTATCTATACTTATGGCAGGACTGAAGTGAACCATGAAAAAAGGATTCTAAATTTTATGCCACAGTGCAATAAAAATAAACGAATAAAGTATTTTCCACTGAATATTCAGTATAAATGCGAACATATTTGCATACGACTCGCACACACTGACTTGCCACACAATTTTTTACCGTGCTTTTGCCCACACATTTCCATATGCGAATTCATGCAGTCGTTCCCCTTCCCCTCCACTTTCGTGCGACCTTCTCACGCTTAACAGGCAGCGACAGCACTTTGCGTTAAAAGCAAAACTCTCGCCGCCACTTCCGTTGCATTCTGCGCGCTGATCTTGTTGTTGGTACTGTTGTTGTTTACCTGGCATTTGTTGCACTCGTTGTTTGCTTGGGGAAAATTTGCGCTAATTCCCTGCACGCCCTTGGTGCAGTCTACCTGCCTGATCGCTCATAAATTTCACTATCGCACGATTTTGCCCGTTATGTCGCAGCGCACGAATTGTAAATTTCAATATTCACGAAGTTCTGCCAACATATTTTAACTTACTTTCGCTCGTGCTGTCACCCTACTTTAGACTCATTTACCGTTTGTATGGTAACTAATGTAAGCCAGCGGCAGAGTGCGTGCTCGCTGATTTTCGTTGCGCGTTTGCAGTTTAATTATAACAGTCGGCGCTAATGCGCTCGGAAAGAGCAAAAAGCTGTAGAGAAATGAAAATATGAAGATGTCACTTTCGATTCGCAATATCATCCACTGTCGCTTTCTCTTTAATTTTGGATTCAAAAAATGCACTATCTTGTTTTTGTAATAATTAAATTATACTTTAAAAAATGCTGGCTGCTTTGCGTATTTTCCTTTTGGTTTCAGTAATCAAATATAATCATAAAGATGGGTGATTAGCCCAGTTCTTTGCTTCAGCTGCTACTTTGGCCAAAACCCTGCTAGAAAAATGTACTTTTATAACGCGAACTGCTTGCTCCAAGAAAAATAGGCGCTGTGCTCATGTGATGGATTGAGTTATGTGAATTGTTTTAGCTGCGACCTTACCAGCATAGAAGACTCTGTCACTAGCTAAGTGACCACCGGCATCACTCTTAACATGTTTGCACTGTCGAACCCCTCATCGCGACAAAACAACAATCTTCGAGAAGGGCCTCACGCTCCAATTGGAGTTAAAGCAAATTATTTATATGAAATGTGTCTTTTTTTGGTATTATATCAATATATTCTTTCTCTACAGCCGCCTACCAAAAATTTTTCATAATTGAATGCCGCCTCGTCGGCAGCGTAATGAACGCACCAACCTTCGTAACTTACCACGGCTTCTGGTCCAATGATCTGCCAGTCGTAGATAAAAGCTATGGAAACTTCTAATTCCACTTCTTTATGTTACTTATGCGACATTGATTAGATTTTGTGTTTTCTCATGGACGTAGAGGGTTTGTCCGGAGAGTAATAGGACTGAGTCGATTTAAAAAAAAAAATTGAATCAATCATTACAATTCTTTAAAAACTTTCAAAATAGGCTGGGGTGCCAATCCCCTCTGTAGCTTCAAAATGCTTGCTTTAATCGACCTTTTCAGGCAAGAAAACAAAAAAAAAAAGGTCCGGGGGACCAAATCTGGGCTGTAGGGCGGCTTTGAAAGCGTTGGAATGCCGGCCTTGGTTAGGAAGCCCTACACAAGAAAGGAAGTATGAGGCGGGGCGTTATCGTGGTGCAACATTTAATCGGCTGCGATGTCTTGTCTGGCCCGATCGAGTCTCAAAGAAGCACGTCGGTACTTCCTCTTCCGAAGCCAGTAGTTGCGCGCACCCTTCGAAGTCGCGGCGGAAGAAAATCAGTCCTATTACTTTCCGAACAAAACCCTGTAAATGATGAGTATTAAATAAAATTATTAATTAATGCAGGTAATTAATAAAAACATACTATATTCAATTACGCAAAAATTCTAAATCATTCTTGACAAAGTTCGAGACATTCAAGTTGAGTCCGAGAAAATGTCCGAAGGAGCATGCAACATATTTTGTTAGGGAATGAACTGTTCTGTTTTGTTCAAGAATGATCTATGGAGACCCTTTTGTACCCGAAAGGCTATAGAGCATACTAATTATATCGGATCTTTTACTTATACTTTCCTTATATATGAATAGTATGTATATATTATGTTCCACGAAGTCTCTAATATGAAGAAAATGTTAGAGGCCCGTATATCTTTATATATATGTAAAAGGTACGTGTCGTTGTTTGTCCGCGATGGACTCCTAAACTATTAAACCGATTATGAGTAAAATGTAGCACACTGTGTCCAGTTCGAACCAACTTAGGCGATAGGATTGTAAAACAATTCAGGAATAAAGAATATAGTGAAAGCTCTATTAAATTGACGCCCTATTAAGCGAACATATCCATTAAGTACAATCTAATAAGCGGACAACTCTTTTAACTGGACAGAAAGACTGGTAAACAGACATTGCGAAAGCAGCCTTTAATTTGTTTTCCCAATGAAATTTATTTTCATGATCATATTAAAAATTAAAGCCCCTTATATTCTTATATCGACAAAAACGTTTTCTCCTTTATCCGTAAATAAAATTTTCACCATTGAAAAGTTTATTATAGTATAAAATGTAGACCACAGAAAATTTTGTGTCACACTTTGTCCGGGGTAAACTCCCAAACTACTAAACCGATTTTATTAAAATTTATCACACTAAGTCCAGTTTGATTCAACTTAAAAGATAGGGTGGATGAATTGAAACAGTCATAAAGAAAAAAGATTATTTCCATACCTAAGTAAATGTTTATAATTCAAAGAGAAATGTTGTTAGTGTTAAATTCTAAATTTTTATTGCTTCCATTTCCATTTACTAATATTTGTATTCAAAATTGAACCGCAAGTACAATTCCTTGGCTTTCTTATAGCAGCAATAAATATTTACCCCTTATTCGAAAATAAAATATTTTTTTTTTTTAGAATTTGAAATTTTTTCAACGAAAAATATTAATATATTACAAAAACAGATTTATTCCTCTAAATATATATGTTTACATTACAAAGCTATTTATAGGCATTTTAAATTGAGATAGCAGAGCAGACGGCTGAGCCAATTTAAAGAGGCATATTTACTCTGTTTTATAGAATTCAATTGAACAACTTTGTTTTGGCTTAAACATATGAAGTTCTTGGTGTGCTACACATTCAAATTCCTTCCTTCACTTCAATCATCATTTTGCTCTCCTAATATATTTTCCATGCACTAATATTCCATTGTATGCCTTTTACTTAGCGCTAATGAGCGTGTAATTTTCATGGAATTCCATATGAGCTTGAAAGCAAACAGCACAGCACTTGGAGCACCGTTCTAATGAAGCCTGCATGACCAACAAAATTTAATACACATGTACCAATGTGTGTTGGACATATGCAATTACAATGTAAAGGGTTAACACTTAATCATCAACTTCTTCCGGCATTTAATTATACACGCTCCTATACGCTTACTAAGGTGTTGCTAATTTCATTTAATTTACTCAACTCGAGCATAGTAATTATAAGTTGTGTGCAATTAGTCGCCTTTGGCATTTCAAATGCGGCCGCTCATACACATACTACAAACGCGCATGTGGTTAGTCATTCGATACTTCGACACCAGCGCGTGAACTCACACACATGCTTACAAACGTACTAAATGCTTTGCTTAAATATTAATGCGTGGCACGTGTCCTTGTGCTGCACTCCCGCCTGCTGGGAATTTTCCGATCTAGTGCCGTTATTTTGATATGGTTCTGCATTAACGGTCAGAATCGTCATGTGTGCCATGGCGTATACGCAAAATTTTTTCTTTGTCGCGCATATTGTATTGTTGCCTGGGAAATTACTTACTAATTTATTTATACGGATAATTACACCGTTATATTATCTGTATATTGATACTAAGTGGTCTGCGATTGTCGTAATAAATTCTTTATTGATTGGTTGGAACAGTTTTGGCAATTAATTGCTTAGGCCTTCGATGTCATGTGATGTCATAATGTTATCCCCTTTTTTTTTGTATATTCTTAACATGCAAATGTCTGCCGCAAAAATTAGTTAATACTAAATGCCTTTGGCAACTCTATTTAAAATTGGTGTCACGAGCAATTGCCCTAAAATATAACCTATTTTCATATTATTTCTTTTTTTGTGTCCTAAAAGTGTTTTATTAAATTTGAGTGGATTTAGCCGTGTCCGTCTATATGGCCGTCTGTCACTATATATGTATATATGTATACCAATCCCTCATGTTTTGAGTTGTCGATCTAAAAATGTTCACACGTTCTTTTCTTCTCAAGTAGCTTGCCCTTTTGACGGAACCATCGATATTGACTTCTGCTTAAATGGAAAATTTCTTTATTTTACGAGCTATCCACACGAAATTTGGTATAAATTATTATAGTTGTTAAACAAACTAACCGATCGAACACAAGTCAATGTATGGAGAACTTTTTTATTTAACAAAATAATTTCATGAAATTTGGTGCAGATTATTATCTAAAACATTGCTACAATCTCAAAATATATTGTTCAGTTCGGACCACTATTTCATTAAGCTGACATTAATAACTTATCGATCAAATCAAGATAAAAATCCTTTCAACCCGTTTATGCAAAAATGCACCTAAGAAAAATATTATAGCTTTGGTCTAACAGAAATTAACGTTATCTCTTTGTTTTGCATTTGTCCTTAAATATATTTTCTCCTCAAGTGCCTGCTAATAGTCAATCAGCGCATTCCATCATCAAGGTAATTTTTCTTTTGTTGTCTGATAACTAAATATTATTGCCTGTGCAAAATCAGGAGCGTCGAATTTATCGAATCAGTAATTACTCATTGAAAAAAGTATATTTTTCATACCTACCTTCTCCGAGAATTTTTTAAATTAAACTTTAATTATTTTCTGACATTACATAAACAGAGTATAACTGTAGCTTACGCCAAGAATACAATAGTTTTGATCAATGAAATGAATATGAGCCTAACGATACTCTCTCCACTTTTGAAAGTTTCAAAACAAAAAATTTTTATGAACTGTCTTCTACATCCAAACTCTTAGAGAGTATCGAATCGAACAAGTAACTGGTCAACAAGGTACTTATAGGTATATTAAATTGAGATAGAAGAGCAGGTGGCTGAACCGCCTTAAAGAAGCTTACGTACTTTCTTTTATAGAATTTAGTTGAATAACTTTGTTACTTTAATGAAATTTTTGGCCTAAAACTTTCAACTAGAGATGTAGCGAATTGAAACGTTTGTAGAATTAACTGATGCGCTGGGAGCCAAAAAGTAGGCTATAGATTATCATTATTTTGAGAGATATACCAATGCGGATCATATCTAATAATAATGAATACTGAGCTTAAATTTAAACTCTCTTTCTTCTATGAAGAATGAATTCTAACAGACATAATTTAAGGAAAAAATAGAAAACAAACACAGCTTTGTTGGGGAAAATCATGAAAGAATCGTAAACCCGTCTCAAAATCTAGTAGTTATGAAAATATTACCTCTATTTGCGGTTAAACGTATACATTTTAATCAAATTAAATTTATCCAAAAAATATGTATAGTAATAGTCAATTCACTGTTTATTATATGAAAATGTTTAAATATATGAAAATGTTTACAAAGTTTTCTCTTAAATTAATGTTAAAGTTAATTCGATGTTGGCTATTCGACTTCCAATTTTCAACTGCCGTTTTTGCTTGCAACGCGTTCGTCAGGTTCGTTCAACATTGTCAGGGTTGTATTGTTAAGTAAATATATTCTAAGTCTTTCGTCCACTGCGGTGTTGCCGTCCTACATATATATTATTTTAAGCTTCGTAAATATTTTAAACACAGTCGGTGCAATCCGAAACGCCTAACTTCGCTGACGTTTATAAAAAGTCAATTAAGGATGGAGTTGGAAATATATTGGCTAGTCGAAAAACTCTTTTGGTATTTCTAATCAAACTTCAATCAATTTTTTTTATTTATAATGAATGAAAATATGTACCATTTTCATAGACGACTTTTTTTTCCGCTAGAGACATTATTTCATTAGTGTAAAACTTTTCAGTTTTCTCTTCGAAAAACTGCAAATAGTGATTTTTACAGGCTTCTCTTGCGGCCAATTTTACTCCGTAAAGGGAGTTCTGCATTGACCAAAACAAATAATAGTTCGATGGTGCAAGGTCAGTGCTATATGGTGGATGCATCAAAACTTCTCAGCAAAGCTCTCCCAGTTTTTGCCTAGTCATACCCAATATTTGGAGAATATAACACTCACGACTAAACGAAATTATCCAAAGGGGCGCCAGAGGCACACTATGACTGAAAATGGAATTATAGTCCGATATTATTCAACTCAAAGCATTAGATCATTTAATAAAAAAAAATTGGAATTCCCAAAAAAACGAATTTTAAGAAAGATTTTTTTTTTAATGTCCGATAGGGTGTCCTGTGATGAAACATTTTGTACTATAAAATAGACAAGCAGGGAAACCAAATACTTTTATAGAGATATTCGAAACTGTATTCGTGAAACCGAGACTTTCGTCAACTTTCTCTGGAATATAGGCATTTAACACAAGAAAAAATTGAATGTTGATAGATGAAATTTCCATCTGCTCTATTAAAAAATAAATTAAGTGAACCGTTCGAGATTGTTATAAAAATAGCTATATTAGTTGGGCTTATGTAATTTTTCTGAATTTTCGATTTTTTTTTCGAAGACTTCACGGTACATTTTTTCGTTTCATAATTTCATTTAAAATTAGCTTTGTTAAAACTAGATCAGTGTTGATTTAAAACTTGATTTCTAATAATAATTTTTTAGCTCGAGTCACGTTATAATATTTTCTGACAATCTGAAGCGAGAAAAAATCAAACCCAGGCGCTAATCTCTCAAAAATCTCGGCTAAAACAGGAAGGGAAACGTTTTTCAAAATCTCAATTTTTTTCATTAAATCTAAGGGAACAGAAATACTTTATTTGCATGTCAAATTCGTGCAGCGGCATATCCGGCAATTCAGCGCTCTAATTTTCCTTTATTTTCCATTTCTACTTCTTACCCTTCCATTCCTTGCGCTTCTTGTCTTACACAATGTGGCGTGTAAATTATTCATGCGACGTTCGCTAGAAGGCAGTCAGGCGGCATTACATGTATGTTGGCATACATATGAACACGCACATGTGTGTGCGTCTTCCTCAATGTGCATATGAAATGTGCCGCCACTTGGTCGGTTTAACGACTTTAATCTGCTGCCTCGTAAAATGGTTAAAAATGCTAATTTACTTATGTTGGCTAAATAGTTGAGTACATTTTACTTACATACACGTATGTATATAAATATATTATACATATATACATATACAGACGTTGTAAATATATTTCCTTTATACCAAGTCCATCAGCGTTCGCCTAAGTAACCAAAATGTGAATTAAGTAATTCCATGAAAACATTAAGAGTTAAAGCAGAGTAGTTAAAATAGAAACACAGCAAAGAAACAAAAATAAAAAAAACAAAATTACAGCAGTTCATAATAAAATAAAATCTTATAAGCATAACACGCGTCCACATGCCCTTGAACCGGCAATAAATCACGTCTGTGCTTAGCAAGCGGCCCACAGGACTACACCACAGCATACAAATTTATAAAAAGCCACACACACACATGCATATATATCCATTTTGCCTTTATTTACCTGCTGTTGGCCAACTGTTAACCAGTGCTTTTTGTTTGTGCTTTTCACACACTACCATCTAAGCGACTAAGTCCTGCCCGGCTTGTTGCTGCCAGCTTGTCGCTTCTGCTTGCCGCCACCACGCGCTGGCAATGGCAAGTTGTGCTTATTAACAATTTATTCGTTACTTTAGTGGCAAGCACTGGCTTTTCGTTGGATTTTCGGTGACGTGCTGGTTCTGTTGCACGAACTTGATTTGTGCAGTTAAAAGTCAGTATGCACGCATACACACATTATTTACATTTACTTCCTTTTTTGTTTGCACGCACTCGCCGGGTTTCTGAGATTCTCTTTTTTCGAGTTTTATCCTTAATTTGAGAAACCATAAATTAAAGGTGAATTATTCACCAGGCCGTCATTACGTGCGTTTTAATATGAAGCACACATGGCGGGTGTGATTTCATTTTAGCAGAATTTCAGGGCGAGATAGTAGGTCTTTTGTGATTCTGAGTGTTTGTTTTTTTGGGCAATTTCTAAAACTTTTTACTCAAAGTTTAGTAAATTATATGAATTCACTATAAAAAATGCTACTAGTATATAATAGAACCTTTACTTTCTTCTCTCACTCACTTCCCTCTATACTTATGTATCTGCCTATCTCCCTTAACTTTCACTATGTATAGTTTCCATACCATTTACTCTCTTTTTCACTCCATAAATATACACACCTCTCTCTATCTCTCTAACTCTTTCGTTCTCTATTTCTTTTCTCTTTTCTCTCTCTGCATTTGTCTCTTTATCCACCTATTCCTACCAAGTCCAAGAGGAGTAGTCATACTCTGCGGCCTGACTATCGAATCTCCTCCTGGACCCCAGATACTTACACTGATGTCTTTCCAATGCGACACAAGCGCGAAAGAAATGATTCATTATTTCGTTGGTGTCCTGCTTTAGTAATTTCTTGAAGTATTCTCATTCTATCAGCCCCAACCTACAGCCATACGAGGCTTCTGTACAGTATGTTCCATCACCATCTACATATGTTTAGAGTGTTGCGCGAAGCTGACATACCTTGACGCCAGCTATCTTTTTCTGTGGTTACTTGAACCTTATTTCTCGGTTGAAAAATGGGATCATGTAGTCGGTATTTGCTCAGTCGCCATTACCCACCGAGCCATGTTCAAAGGTTCCATATGTGAATTCTTCTTCTGCAGCCAGTAGTCGTCCCGCCGATTTTGCTGCGCAATTTTCACCAAAGAAGTCCCTAGGTGGCAGGTTCAGAACAAGTTCAAGATCTAGCGTTAGCGTTGGCTCTGTTCTTAAAGCTCCTGTTATGCACAGCGGAGCGAGCCTCTGAATTCTTTCTATTGGCTTCCGGTAGATGGATTTCCGGTACATGAGAGAGGAAGAGAGTCCCCAGGTTGTGCCGAACATCTGCCTACAAGCATATAAACATCGCTCTCCTCACTCTTTCTTCCACGTTGTGCTTCCACAACTGGCTGTCCAAGAAAACCCCAAGGTATTTCGTGTGGTTCTTGAAAGAGAGTTGTGTCCCTCATTGCTCATAATGGTCTACTCACAGAAATATTTTCTTTAGTATAAAGCTATAAAATTTATTTAGATTGGATTGGATAAATCCTATTTTGAATCAAAACTGTTTTTATCGACCGAAGAAAAAGGATCAATGCTAATCAATTCACATTACCTGCAAAAAATGTCCTGAAAAGAGACAAGATCAACCTGAGCGCTCTCAATTCTCTCTTCACAGCTACTCAACTGTACAGCAGAATGTCCATAGAGTTATTTAAAACTATGTTGAACATTTATCGAAGTTTTAAAAAATGATTTCAAAAAAGATTTTAATATTATCTTTCAATTATAGTCACAGTTCTTTATATTAAGTAAAAATATTTAATCGGTTGATATCAAAAACGTTTGAACCGTTAGGTGGCGCTGTAAATTATATACATTTGAACTTCCATAACTTGAACTTTTAAAGCTCGAAGTTCTCCATAACTCGAGCTCTTGAAATGGGAATAGAAATCAAATTTCATACAAATTTGCTTATATACTCAAAGCCGCTTTAACTCGGAAGTTTATTAGTGGATTATGGTGATTCGAGTTAGGGAAGCTCAACTGTATAACTTGAAGACTTCGTTTGATTTCTTTATTAAGACATCTTCAGCGTTTGTTTTTTTCCTCAAAATTTAATAACTGCTATCTTTTTTGGACCATCGAGTAATCTGAAATTCATAAGCTCACATAAAAAGTCACTAACCAAACACATTCCAGCGAGCAAAAAAATGTGTGATCACTTTTTTACTCTTTCTCTTCCCTCTAAACGAATGAACACTCAGACGCTTTCAGGAATTTTAACATTTCTCAAGAACTTATTTCGTAGTTTACACACTTAAAAAATTTGAAATTTCAAACAGCTCATTAAATTTTCATATGCACACAAACCTTAATGGAAATAAAAAATAAAATTCATGTAAGAATGCAATGCCAATTGTATTGGAGTGACAACCTGAAGAGAAGATAAATAAAACTTGTGAAAAGTAAACAAGAAATATTATGCATTTCGTGGAATGCGTATGGCAATGTAGGCACACACGAAAGTACTTGCTTTAGTCAATACACAGTGCTGACACATGTGCCCGTTAAGGCTTAAAAGAATATTGATGTAAAGCGCCCTTGGAGAAAAATTTCGAATGTGCTATATAGAGGAGAGTACTAAATAGTATGAGCTTAAGGCAGTTGTCACTAGAAGCAGGTATTAGCGAATAATACGCTCGCCGAGATTTGAGTACAAGAGCAGCTTTTCTGACGTTACATTAGCGAACGTTAATATTTGACAATAGTTCTAGAGAAACTCACAGACATCTAATTTCTTGGCAATCTTTAAGAGTTTCCTTCACAAGTTCTCTTTTATTTCAATACCAAAATTTTTTCTTCAGTTTTTAATCAGGAACATAATTTGGTTTCAGCTCTTTTATGTCCTTCGAAATTATTATTGTTATAATGAGTATTGTTTTATCATCTATTTGGGCTTTTTTTCCAGAAAAATATATTTTTGAGAGGGTGATTTTTTAGTTATTTTCTCTGAGCATGCTGGTCTTACCTCAGCTGTATTTAGCAAATTTACCACCTCCATGTCTTTCTCGATTTCTTTGCATTCATTTCCTGCAGGGTCACTTTACATTGTCACACAATACTTGCTGTTGGCCTTTGCCAGCATTATTTCCGACACATTCGCAACATTTTCGCCAGGCGCATGCAATTTAGCTCCACATTTGCACGTCGCGCAGACACAGGCTGAAGCAATGGCGATGTGCCCTTTTTTGGTAGCGCTGTTAGCAGGAATGCATTGTCGCTGAAATTAGTCGGTTGCAATGCAGCTAACTTGATTTTTGCCTTATTGCGAACATTTTCTGTAGAACATTACACATTCCGGATGACTTTGTGGCCACAAATATTAGCCACAAAGCCATGCTGCTGATGTTAAGAGAGGGAAGTAGCAGGAAAGGAAAATATGATTGTCATTGCAGACGATGACAACGACGACGACGACGACGAGGACGACAACAACGATAGCAATGGCAAATGCTTAAGCAGCAGGCAGCAGGCAATTTCAAGTGATGCAGAGCATGCAAGTCGGTGAAGTGGAAGGCGGCAGTGAGCTGGTGCTAACCAAAAAGTCAACCTGGCGATTTATGGGCAACGTCAAAATGCCGCCGTTGCAGTGTCTGTTGCATTTTCAACGAAATTATTCTTTTTAATTTGTGTTCCTCCGTTTTTGCTTTTTTACTTTTCATCTTTTTGCTTGCGAAATTCGCTTATTTGCCTCCACATTGGCTGTCTGCCTTCAGTGAAGAAGTTTTGTTGCACTCTTTTCGATATCATAAACCTAAACCGCGCGCTGGCAGTGGCTGGTGGTGTTTGTATGTGTTTTTGTTGGTAGCGGTCCAGACTGCAGCTGCTCGGCGCAGTCATGCTGTGCGCGAACTTTGTTGTGTTGCCACTAAACTTGCCACAGTTCATCTTTCAACATTTCATTATTTGGTATTAAGCGATACTTTTTCGAATTTTTTCTTTTGCGCAGCAATATAGCTATTTTCAGGTTCAAAGTTGCCAGTCACGGGAACATCCGCCGTTGATCTCTGTAATATGGATGTTTTAAAAGAGGAGTGTGTATAAGAGTGTGTGGAACAGTGTCAGAGCACGTAAGAACCCAGTGGATGCATGAAAAATGTGGCTAGTTTCGATTTGTTACCAAGAAACTAACCGATTTAAGAGTTATATGCACAAGAAGGTCAGAAAAATTAGATTTTTAGACTTTTTTCGAAGTATTCTATTTATTAAAGAAAATATTTGATAATTTCAAAAAAAAAATGTTTTTCTTTTGACGCCTTTGCCGATTCCCAGGGGGACCTCCAGACAAGGATTTCTGGCAATGAAGAAGAATACTCTGCTTATAGTTTTCTCAAATCAATAACCAAAACTAAATTATTCTTATTTCGAAGTACTAGTCAAACATTTGATTTTTAAAATATGTAATGACGGCTTCCAAAATGCGTAGCGTTTTTCGAAAACAATTACCTTTCAGAGTGGCTTAAAATCGAAATTATTATCAAAATTTGTACTTCTTCAATGTATCTAAATTGGTCGAGTGATAATTTCAAGTTGATCAGCACAGACTAGTTACGAACTAGTTACCATTAAACCAGTTGGCTACAAAGGTTTCCACTTTTCGAAAAATATTCTCGACTGCATGTACAATTGTTAGGTAAACGAAAATAAAAATCGATTTTTTTATGTTAAGAAGTAGATAAAACCCCTTGAAGACTAGTTACGAACTAGTTACTTTTAAACCAGTTGGTTACAAAGGTTTCTAATTTTCGAAAAAAAGTGCAATCGTTATATAAACAAACGAAATAAACAATTTTCTTGAAATTCACAAGTGGATAAATCTCATTAAGACTAGTTACGAACTAGTTACTTTTAAACCAGTTGACTAAAATATGAAAGGTTTCGAACTAGTTGGTTGAAAATTGCATCAGAAGCAGATTATTTAATGTGCTTGAAGAAATTAATTGCGAGAAAAAACTACGATTTGTTAAAAACTTTGAGCGCTTTTTTGTCTTCAATGTCGACTGTCAGAAAGTGGACGCCTTATTGGAGAAGGTCGTTACTGACATGAATCTTATCGGGTTGAATAAAATTCTATCCGAAATAAACTATTTAATCTAGTTGAATAAATCCATTGCCAGGAAAAATGGATTTATAATGGGGTTTTGCAGCTTTTTCGACTTCACATACTTCTTGAGAAAAAAGAGTGTTATTATAGAATGTCGACAAAATCCGACTGTCGATTTCGCGATAAATAAGTTTTTTACTGACTCGAACCTGATCGGTACGAATAAGTTTTGATCTCATTAAGATCAGAGGTATGCCGTGCAATCTCAGCTTTAATCACTCCTGATACTCCTAGACATCAAAAAGTCTAACTACCAACTAGTTTCTTTTATAACCAGTTAGTAATAAACTAGTTCCCCGCTAGTAACAATGACTCTTTATGCGTCACAAATCGTCAACTGAATCTATCAGCCCTTTTAATCCAGTCTTTCATTGCTACAGCACCCACATGCCTATCCAGACCAAAGGAAGTACTAAAATATCATTTATTGTATTCACGGCGACTTTATAACCAGTCAGCGGTGGCAACAGACAACATGCCACAAAACCGCTCTGACTTTCGTGCGCTGCCACAGGATGGCAGAGCGGACGCATGAGTCAAACACCCAGACCACAAAAGTGCCACAATGAAAGACGAGCGGAAACGCGAGCCGCTGGCTGTCGCGGCGCCATGTAAGGTAATAATTGAGCAAAATGAACAATACCGGCAGAGCATGCCACACACTCATTGTGGCAGCCACATATTTGCTTTAACAATCACAAGCGAGCGTGAATCCGATTCACTGCCTTGAGGCCAATAAGGCAACTTCATGCAATGGCGGCGCATCAAATTCGGAATATACTCTTCCTTTGCAAAGGGGCGAATAGAGGCGTTCGCGCGCCACTGTGGTCGCTTTGGTGATGACGGCGCGCCGGGGCATAACCATGACGACAACGCACTATCGTCGCAAAGACGTAGCCCAGCAAGTTAATGACCTTTTTGTGTGTGATATAAAAAATAAAAAATAAAAAAGTGGGCGGGTCGTGTGCGCGCCACATGTTGCAGGCAGCGCTGTTGAGGTGGCCAGACAAGGCTCCAACTGCCGAGGATGCACACTTGTGCTTCGTGGCTGCTGTATTTTTGCGTTAAAAGCATGTCGCTTCTTTTGCCTCTGCCTGCTCTGCATCCACTACTTTGCGCGCGTCAAATCGCCCGCGGTGCGACAGATGACAATCTTCACGCGCTCCTGTCCATTGGCGGTTGTGTTGAATATGTAATAAAATATAATTTCAGCAGTGTCCTGTCATTATTGTTGCAGCAATATTTATTTTCAATTTTAATGCTTGAGCTTCATTTTTTATTTGTCACTCACTTCGCTTCGGTCGCCATGCATTTTAATTTATCTTTATTTTCATATTTACTCGGACACTAACTGTGAATAACCGCGCTTCCGTTTCCCCAACCGCGCACATATCTACCACTTTGCCTACAGAGGAACCTCCCACTTTGCGCTTGCTTTCAACAGCAGACGTTCTCCGCTTCCATGCTGCGTTGTCTGCCTCCTTCTGCTCTTTGGTGGCAGCGCTGTCATTTTTTTACGGCAGCCAGACACTTGCCACAAAATTGTTGGCGCTCGTTGGCGTTTTCATTTTTATTAGAAAATGTTTGTGGGAAAAAGTGACGTTGAAGTGTCGGCTGCGCCTTGGCATGCTTGGCATCCGCCCAGCGCCGCGGTTGATGTTGTCACAACAGACTAGACAAACTCGCTCTTGTTTTTGACGCTATGACAGCGCAGTCAAAATTGCACGCCCTCAGTGTGGGTGCGGGTTAAATGTTAAGTTTCGTGCTTATGGTTCTCTGAGGCGTGCGGAGAGTTGAGTTTTTTGCGCTTTCGTTCCATGCTAAAGTGTCAGAAAGTATATTAATGTAATGCTTATATAAGTAACGATTTTTTAGGTTGGCGCTGTTGGACGAGCTTTAATTAATCACTTTAATTACATGTTCCATTTTGAGAGTGATTTTATATTATATATAGTTATTAAAAGTTTATTTATATTTTTAGTGTTTCGAAAGCAAAATGAAATGACTGAAGTTGAGGTTCTGGCTACTCCCACTTGCAGTATCAGTTAGTTGTAGTGTTCCGTAGTGTGAAACCATCGGCCATCATCCATTTTTCTCTTCAATGTGAGTCAAGTTAGTCAAAATGCCTACTAAAACTTACAGCGAAAAACGATATCGAACTTTGTTCACATTGAAAACAGATGGAGAATCATAAGCAGCTTTGTTTAAAAAAAGCGGTTAGATCGGAAAGTTACCATTAACTGAAACTGAAAACTAGTTCCAAAATGCCTGCAACCAATCTCTGGAAATTCTTATCCTACTGTTAAGTCTGACCGGAGACTTAATTATGGTACCACGGGGAGCAGGAGCCCTTGGAGGTAACTCCAACCTGCTCATGCGGACTGGCCCCTCGGGGAGTATCGTGGTGGTTGTGGTTTATACCCAAATGCGGGTAGAATTGACATTTTGTCAGTTCAATGTGGAGTTGCATTGCAACCGGGTGCCGGACCCAAAATACGGCAGAGGTTTTAGATGGGCCCCGAACCCTACTGGGGTGGTTAGTGTGTCCATTCCACCATTCCTGCCAATTGGTACTGAAAATTCTTTGTATTTTCAGGGCGCTGATCAACGCATTGATTTGATCCGTTGTACTTTTGAGTGCCGTAGAGTAAGGCTGTCGTCAGCAAGTACCTACGTTAAATATTCCGGTTGTTGTTAATTCTAAACTATTAAATCTATATCCCTTGGAATTGAAATACATGTGCTCTATTGAGTCTCTTTGGCTTCTTCGAAGTTCGTCGATTCAAATTTCTTCAAAAAAAAAAAAAAAAAAAACTTTCTCATGAGCTGTTTTTCTTTCAGATTATTTTATGATAAATTTTAATGCAGGTTTAGCTTAGATGTCGACCAAAGTTTCATTACCAGTCGTGGTTGGATTGTAAGCCTAGCATCATTCTAGTAACTAGAGCAAAGCTTTGGCTGTATTTTAGCAGACGTGAAATGAGTCTGAAGCCAAAATAATTGAGTATAATTAATGAGTTATGATAAATATTAAATCATATGGGATTATCAGCATTTAAAAAAGAAATAGTGTTTCTCGATTTATATCTAGCCATATATGTGATATAAAACAGAGTCGCCCGCTCCTCACTGCATGCACTAAAAATTCTGTAACCAGACCGAGAGCTTATGTCTTGCTGGTTTACCAATAAAGTTTCATGATTTTTCTACTACTCACTCTGAGGCAATTGGTTCCACATCAGTGTAAATTTTTTCTGGTTGCTCGGCGAAAAACTGAGACAAGTACTTTTCACAGGCTGCTCTTCAAGCCAACTTTACTCCATTAAAATAGTACTGCATTGACCGAAACAAATGGTAGTCGGATACTGCAAGGTCAGGACTATATGATGGATGCATCAAAACTTCCCAGCCAAGCTCTCCCAGTTTTTGCCGAGTCATCAAAGTGTGTGTGGTCTAGCGCTGGCCTGATGGAAAACGAAGCCCTTTCTATTGATCAGTTCTGGCCATTTTTTTCGAATGCTTGCTTCAATCTCATAAGCTGTTGGCAGTAAAACGTAGAATCAATTAATCAACCATGCTGGGGCAGCTCATAGTGGATGATTCCCCTCTAATCCCACCAAACACTCAGCATAACCTTTTGAGGCTTTGCGACCATTTGTTGAGCTTCACCACACTTGGACCATGATCTTATTCGCACATCGTTGTCGTACTTGATCCACTTATCGTCTCCTGTTACCTTTCGCTTCAGAAATGGTTCGATTTTATTTTATTTCAGCAAATAGACACAGACAATTCATATGGTCCCTGAAAATCGAGTTTCTTTTTGCTTCTGTCTTTTCTAAATGGTTCAAACCCATTTGATTTTGAATGTTAATTTCCTTAACGATGTCATGGCTGCTTATGTGATGATCCTGGTTAATGTTTTCTATAATTTCATCGACTCTTTCAACGATAGGTCGACCAGAGCGAGATACATCTTTTCCATTGAAATTTCCAGAACGGAAGTGAACGAACCATTTTCGTGCTGCACGAACACATACAGCATCGTCTGCATAAACTTCACAAATTTCATTGGTGGCTTTCTTCCCTTTTCTTTATAAAAAAAATTTCAAAATATGTGACCTGGTCTACGAAAAGGGGGCTTAGGTGTCAAAAAATCATTTTTTTTTTTTTTTTTTTTTTTTTTTTTTTTTTTTTTTGACACCTAAGCCCTCTTTTCGTAGACCAGGTCACATATAGTGAATTTCTTAATTTTAAAATAGCTTTAACTTTTTTTTAAATTCCCCAATTTTTTTCTTTGGTTAATTGAAGCTTAAAATCTCACCTTTCCAACACTATATGATATGACACAAAGTGATTGGTAGGAATGCAACGAAATCTTTTGACAAAATACGAAAAGACTTTTTCGACTACCCTATATTTCCATTTTTTCTTTATCTTATTCTTAGACACAAGAAGTGGCTCACTGTAAAGAGATCTCAGAAGGTCAAGATGGAGACACAACTTTTTCTTGGAGTCTCAAAGGTTTACAGCACAGAAATTTTGAAGGACCGTGCTGGAAAAGTGTATTACTCTAGACTACTATGTTTAGCAATTAAGCCATGTTTTCAGGCAAAAAAAATGCTACATTGTTGGAAGAAATACTTTTCAGTCCTATAGTATGTTTTTAGAGGTCTTCAGAAGGTCTTCTATCTATCACCCACATATGTTAGTTTCCTCTAGTGGCATATAGATATACAACATTTTGCTGACTTATATCCAAGACATTGTTCAGAGCAGAACATAATGCCATTGAAACTAACCATTAAAAATCCAGATAAAGATCTTTTTTATACACTTTTATGCTATAAATTATACATACGCCAGTAAAGGGTATGTTCTGAACCACCGACCAGTCTACATATACTAATATTGCAATCGACAAAATGCAATTTCAACACTTCCGAAATTTCGAATTCATATTTATTCCCACATTTACCTAAATACACTCGCATTGCAAACCCACTTTTATGCCACACCCCAGTCTCGTGAACATAAAACAAATTTGCAACCTTTGCACAAACACGCGCGCAATCCTCACTGCGTCTGGCGTAAGTCAATCAGTCAAAACGGCGTCGTCAAGCAGTGCCGTTATCGAGTCAGCGACCCAAGATGTTTCGCACTTTAATTAGCAAATTACTTTGCGACTGCGCGAAAGGGTCGTGTTGCAAGCGCGTGTGCCCATAAACCAACACACACATTCACATACATACACACAGGTACCTGCAAAAAGCATTGCATGTTGCACAACAACACGCTTCGCACTGCTTACGTAAACACATTTAGTTCGCGTACAAAAAAATGCGCAAACAGTTGCTGCAATTACAATTATTGCAGCTGCCGCTGAAGTGGGTTGCCGCACACACTCATTTGTGCGATATTTTACGTCGCTTTTTATTTGTTTTTGCTTTTAATTTGTTGCTTATTAATGCGCACAAAAAACGCATTATATTACTTGCAATTTCAGTTGCAATGTGGCAACTTCGAAACTTGAATGCTAAGTACTTTGCCGCGCTCGGCAGTGCGATATTTCGTGGCAGGCGAAAATTAAAAGGCAGCGGCAACTTGGCATTGGTTGCAATTCATGCCTCATTACATGTGGCAGCCTCATTGCGTCATGGCAGGCGTATCAAAAGGGCGCACTGCTTGCGAACTATAAATGAATTACAGCGGAAGTGCGGCAAATTGAATGACGAGTGGGGTGGTTTGCCAGCAGGCTTGGGTAACTCTTTGCTATGCGAAAATATGAATTATGGAAAGTTCGAAATTCATGAAACGAAAATTTGAAATTTAAGAAACGAAACTTTTAAATGTTGCTGTACTTCTTAAATTATACTTCGGATGAGTTTAAAATCAGCAAAAATTGCATTTGGTGTGTGACTTCGCTAATATGATTTTGCGCCTAATTGTAGGCAACAATATTTTTTTTATTATGTAAGCTGCTACCATAGAATGAAAGTTAGCATTATTTCATTGTATATTTATAGAATTGCCTACAATTAAGCGCACGAAAAAATTTAAGGGGTTCCATAGGTTTCTGCGGGTAGAAAACAGCCTTTTTTTCAAAAAAAAACTAATAAAAAAATTTAAACATTTTATTAAAATTTTTTATTGACACAAACATACACTATTATCGAAAGAATTCAGAAATTTTTGGACAAAAATATTTTAAAGCCGACCATTGAGACGCCATTCCCGGCGACCTCTCGGAAAAAAGTTGCGCCCATCCCGCCAACTCCATACGGCATCATCTAGAGTGAAAAAATACGAGTTATAGTAAAATTCTTAACTTAGAACTTAGACGAAGGAGAAAAAGCTAAAAATTGGATTTTTGTCTGATATTTTTACAAAAAAAATTAAAATTTCAGTGAAAAATTCGAGAAATTTTTTTTTCGAGTTTTTTTAATCGAAAAAAGTTCTTTCTCCAAGTCTTTAAAAATCGTTTCTCAAAGACCTCTGTAAGATTTCATGAAGATCAGAGTACTAGTTCTCCGGAAATCCTGAAAGAGGTGTAAAAAAAATGGCGCATCCTGGTGACATTGATCCTGACTCTCCTGGTGATCTGAAAAAAATCAAAAGAAATTCTTAATCAGTAAGAAGGTTCACACAAAATTTCAAGTAAATCGGTTGTATAGAACTTGAGATAATGCCGGTACCGTGTGCAAAAAAGTAGTTTCGAGAAAAACGCGTTTAAAGTTTAGGAGATAATTCTAGTGAACACGGACGGCACCTCACAAAATCGGCTGTATCTCCGAAAATAAGTCGAATTTGGAAAAATCCCTCCAAGGTCATATTTTTGAAAGTCTAAACTTTAAATATATGAAAAATCGAATTTTTCAAAATTCTAGAGTAGAATACCCCTTAAACCCTTGTGAGGCCTTAAGGAATTACGTCCATCTGCAGTCCTAAAAGAGGACTCATTTAGACAATTTTTCTAGAAGTAAATTAAAGGAACTGCTCTTACGGCTGCTACAAAATAAAAATAAAAAACCCAAAAATTTGGTCATTTGAATTTTTGATCCAAATTTTAAGGTAATGTGAATAAGGCGTTAATTCAAAAGTTGTAGATTTTTACTTTACCTACTTGCTCAACACTTAACATGTTTCTATAGAAATCGCAGTTTTGTCAGAAATCAATTTAACCCGTTTTTGGTCCTTAAAAATTCAACGACGCCCCTCAACTTCCATTTTCTGACCTCAGAGCGACCGTAAATTACGTTTTTTCCATTTTTTTATTTCAGATTTTTTCAGATGGGTTTCATTCTTCTTTGAACTTCTCTTTTTACCACTTTCAAGGTATTCTGAACTTATATAACCTATATAACCCCTTTAGTTAGCCATAATATATTAAACGTTGCCTACATTCAGGCGCATGAATGTATTTAAAGTTTAATGGAATATAATTTAGTGTTTTCAATAAGAATATTGACTGAAAAAATAAAAAGGAAATGGAAAGAGAGGAATTTCTGCCGGTGAAAAAAAGTGAAAAACTCAGGAAATGCAGATTTTTTATTTAATTCAGCCATTTATTGGTAAAAAAATCTGAAACAAAATAAATATAACACTAAACAAGCATTCTCATCTAAATTTTTTTATAATTATAATATTTTCAATATTATAAAAATCTACCTACGAATAATTTGTGACCAATTTCATAATACCCATAATAACTAATAAATTATTTAAAATTAATAAAATTGCAAGCTCACGCCCACAACGGCAAATTGAGTGTCATTATTCTTCACATTTTTCGCATTATTAAAGTATTTATAAAATTTATTGCACAAATTCCTTTCATTTTATTATGTGTGTGTGTGTGTGTGTGCAATATTTGCAACCACTGCAGCAATCATGGTTGCAAAATTAATTTCTTAGTGAAAATGAACGTGACCCATATATTGTTGCGGCCAACGCCAACCAGCAACTTGCCAACTGAACCAACCGAGCAGACAACAGTAACAACCACAACAACAACAAGCGCGCCATTCAACAACCAACCCACAATTTAGCCAATTTAGCAAATAACCATGGCCCATAACGCCCCAGTTACCCGCTTTGGCAACTGTATGAATAACAATGCGGAACGCACGCACACTCACGCAGCCGCACAACTACACATATACATAAATATTTGTATATATATAAGACTGTATGGGTATAAATTGCAGTAGACCCACAACTACCATTGGCATTAGCTTAATGCCTGCGCACCTACCACCCCATCACCATGCCGCTTGTTGCATGCTATTTGGCGCTTGCAACATTTTTCATGCGATTTTCCGCGTGTCGGGCAGAGTGCGATTTCATAAGTGTGGCAATGCGGCAATAGCAAGTCGCTGCTTCCAATTTGCGCGTTCATGTTTGTTTTTGGTTTTGCTTTTTTTTCTCTATAAAATAAAAATCTATTGTTTTTCGCTTGCAACATTTTTTCTCGTAGCGCAAATTAGCGCTCGCCAGCAGATGCGTTAAAATTATTTTATTTATGAATGTATATGTGGGTGTTTGTATGTATTTATACGATATACACACATATGTATATGCATTAGGGTGATTCAAAAAAAAAAATTTTCTTTTCTTGTGGTACTCGGAAAAATAGATTCCTAGATACCTCTAAGAAAGCCTCTCCAAAAACATATTCATACTGATTTTTTTTTTCATTGAGTTATAAAATTCATAAGAAATTAAAATTTTTTTCCAAAAATAATCAAACTTTAACTATTAATATATTTTAAACGGTTGGGTTTACGAAAAAATCGTAGGAGACCTATTTTTAGGGCATTCAGTTTCCTACAAAATCTAAGGAACAAAATATTTTTTCAAGTAGTTGGAAACGAGATATAAATTTGTCTATATGATAATAAGAAAAAATAGAAAACTGTATGTAGGAGGACCTTCCCGTTACAATTAAGAACTCATGCTTGGAGAGGCTTTCTTAGAGGTGTCTAGGAACCTATTTTTCCGAGTACCAAACGAAAAAAAAAAATTTTTTTTTTGAATCACCCTAATATGCATACATATATATTTAGTATATTGCGGTACTGTTTCACAATTTTATGGCTGACGAGAGTGTGATTTTGACGAACAACTATCGCAATCGTAGCAAAACTTTTCACGCTTCGTTATGCACAATTATTGAGATCGTTGTCGCTGCTTATAAATATGGCATTAATGCGCTTGTTTTTCATAAGTTTCCCAGCGCAAAATACTCGTCAAAGCAGTCATTAAATTTCATAAGTCGTCATAACAATGAATTGCATAACACATATGCACTGCTCTCACAGTATTAATTAGTGCTGCGAATTAATAAATGATATAATTTTATAGCTCAATCATTTGAATTGCAAATTGAGTCTCATGGATATATAAGCAACTTGTTTAGAATATATCACTTGCCCTCTCACTAAATAAGGATAAATTTTTTAATATAAATTCCATTCAATACAAACAAGAAATAACAGTTTCACGAAAATATTTTTATCAATACTAAATCAATACGACTTAAATTCGAAATATGAGAATCTTTTTTTTTCTGACCAGTTTGTATCTCAAAACAAACAATTCGCTATAAATTTGGCGAGATAGAAAGGTACTGCAACGAGAAAGAAATACTAAGACTTTTTTCATAATTTTAAAATTCTTATTTTCTTCTTCAAAATCTATGTCGTCCACTCACACAATCTCCCTCGGCCCCAAAACACTTTTGTCAATATTTTTTTGAATATTCGAAACTGTTATTGAAATCAATTACCAAAATAGCCTTCAATACACTTAGTGATTCACGTTTAAAGCCTTTAATTGACTCAGAACAGACCCACGGAACGGTCGTTTGAGTTTGCTGAAAAGCCAGTAGTGACACAGAGGTAAATTACGGTGTTTGCGGCCACGACATCGGTTGAAAATTTGGCGAAAAATCCACCAAGAATCAATGCAGTATGCGACGGTAAATTATCAAGACTCAAAAACCAAGAGCTGTCCGCTCAACTCAGGTCTCTTTTTGCGAATAGGTTTGCGCAAACAACGAATAACACTCAAATATTTAGTATTTCTGTTGACAGATTGGCCGGTCGGAAGGTATTCACACCTCGATGACCGAAGAAAACTGTCAACATAAACTTGATATTTGACCTATTTTAACGTGGTTTGTTCAGCTTCGGCTCATCTTTGTCATGACATTCGGCCGATTGATCGTCTATTTTCGGATACTAAGCATAGATACAAGACTCATCGTCAGTAATAACACGTTTCATGACATTCTTATAATCAGAAAGCATTGTTTCATAGACGTTAACGCGGCGCTGTTTTTCGAAAAAATAGAAAGACTTTGAAACCAATCATGATTTCCCTTTTCTTATGCCGAAATGTTCTTCCGAATTGCTTTTCACTGATCCTTCCGATACTCCAACGATGCCAGTAAGGTCTCTGTCTTAATCATCGGTTCTCAAACATCGATTCCTTTATTTTATTAACGTGTTCATCATCAGTGTATGTTAATGGCTGTTCTGTAAGTGGTTCGTCGCCAAGGCATTCCGAACTCTCTTTGAATAATTTGTACCAATAGAAACACTGCTCGCCATAAACAGTTGACAAGGAAGTCCTTCTCCTACATTCTGAACCAGAAGTTTGATTCTGCATACGAAATTTAATGAAACTTCTTTGTTGAATAATTTCGATATATCTTTCCAAAATATAAATAAATACTTTTTTTATCTAGATACTAAATATTCATAGTCCTTTATGTGCCACAGCACCAAATCCTTACGCCTGAGCCTTGGATCACAATGCACTTATTATGTTATTCGATATTCTATACTCAAACACAAACCGACAGCTTAATAAAATCCGCAGATAAATCAATTTCTTCAATTAATTATCAACACACATACAAATACATATATACAAATAGTGAGCATTTTCACACAAGCAATTAAGGGAACTGAATGCCTACAACGAAAATTGTCTCTCAATTGCGAATAAAATATTAACTGAGAATATCTTCATTGCTTTGGCGTCAATTAGATGCCAATAAGATTTGAAAAATGTGCAATGCGCCACTAATTAGTTTTCGAACAATAAAGTACACACGGAGAAAGGGTGGCGTGGCCCAGGCGGTATGGTAAGACGAATGGCAGGGCGGAGCAGTGAAGTAAAAAAGAGGAAATGTAAGAGAAGCGGTTAAATAACAATTTATTACAGCTCATTGATAGCAAGCGAGCGCACATTTGGGAGAGTGCAAAGGGGTGAATGCCTATACAAGGTGTCTTCCATAACCATAACCTATTAATTTCGGCATTTTTCCAAAAATATCTCTTAACTAAAAACGGAATTTCTTAAAGCATTTCTGTATTACTAGGTACTCCCGATATTAAGTCACAAAACGAGGGATGTTCAGTAATTTCTAGCCAACCATCAAATTTTTTGCTTCTGTAAATTTTCTTTACTTTTTTGTGCTGACCTATTGGATACTAATTTTTTCTATTTTAAAGATGTTTCCAAGAAGTTTGGGAAATACCTGAAAAAATTTCTTCTAGACCATTGTATATTTTGTGAAGTTTTTTCTGTTCGCGGTTTTGCTTTGAAAAAATACGCTTGTTGTCCATCGTCGTTTTTTCTAAACTTTCACCACGTTTACAAGCCTTTTGAATAGTTTGTAATTACTTTTGCCTGAAAGAGACTACTTGAGATGATCTGCGTGAGTAATGTCTGAAAAACTAATATTGCTTCCAGTCCATTCTCCACTTCTTTGATTCCCTTTCTTATCATCTAGTCTACAGCATCGTGGCGTCTTTACATGGCGGCTCCTTCTCGAAAAATCCCTTTATTTCTTGAACACACAAACATTAATCACATTTAGTGAAGAAAAACCACTCACATGATAAAAACAAACCCAAAAAGGGTTGCGATAAAGCATGGCCTTATTTGAATTTTATTTCTACATATTTCCTTCTACATATCGAAAACTATGTAATCCCCTAAGTTTAACTAAGTAAGTGGTAGAGTGTGAATGTGGTTCCACAGGCTTTTATTCGTGCCGAAAAACCACTCAATTTTCTAAATTCGAAATCATTTGAATTATGAAACCTACAGACTTCTGTTACGAATTGAATTTTTAAAGAACATCATTTTTGTGAACAATATCCCATTTTTTCTATATTAAATATAAACGATTTTCATAAAAATTATCGTGATTGTTGGCAAAAAACTGGGGCAGTCAATTGTACAAGCTTCCCCTGAAGTTAAGTTTTTTTCAAAAATACGTATATCACTCACGTTAGATCGGAACAGACAGTAATCACTTGTTGCCAGTTCCAAAATATATAAGGTGGGCGCATAGGAACCTGCCTCATTGTGCTGACGGTATACGATCACTCTGCTATTGGTCAAGGCTAGACAGCTTTTTCCTTCAGACGCTCCAATTGTTGACAATACCTGTTCGAATTAAATGTTTTGCCAGAAAGAGAGCAGTTTATAGTAGATAGTCTTCTGGCAATCCCTTCCAGGCCATTAATACTAGCTTGGCCACCATTTACAGCAGCTCAATACCATTTGACCATGACGGTTTTCAGCACAAGCAGTCATCAAAATCAGAAATACTCCGATTTCCTTGCGATTGAGTAGAGGTACGTAGATGGAAACTCGGTTCATGTATTTTTTTGGCGTTAACTTATGTGGCACCGATACATGGAGCTTCTTTTTGTATACAGCCTTATTTAAATAGTTCCAAACAGGTTTTTATCTGTCTGCCTGTCTGTATATACGCGAGCTAGTCGCTCAATTTTCGAAATATCAATCTGAAATCTTGCTTGCGTTCTTTTCTACCAAATAAGCCGCTCATTTGTCGAAACCGCCGATATCGCACCATAATAGCATATAGCTGCCATAGAAACTCAACGAACAAAATAAAGTTCTTGTATGGAGAATTTTTTTATTTGTGAAGATATCTTCACAAAATTTTGTATGGATTATTTTCCAGGACAAAGTTA
>JAPZAG010001559.1:0-20199 GCA_027475135.1 Bactrocera correcta | reverse complement strand
GATAGCTAAATATGTATATACAAGAAAATCGAATTTATACCTAAATATAAGATAACGGAATTCTTCTACATGCACTGCCGTTATGCCGTTAACGCTTTATGTAGACTTCAGTGCGTTAAAGAAGGTTTATTAACTTAAATATGTTAAACTAATGATTTAAAGCATTTCGATATCGATTGCTAAATGTGTATATACAAGAGAATTGACTTTATACCTAAATATAAGATTACGGAATTCTTCCAATCCTACTGTCATTATGCCGCCATGGCTTCATATCAACTTCAATACCTTAAAGAAGGTTTATTAACTTAATATGTTAAACAAATGATTTGAAGCATTTCGATATCGATAGCTAAATATGTATATAAAGGGTGATTTTTTAAGAGCTTGATAACTTTTTTTAAAAAAAAAACGCATAAAATTTGCAAAATCTCATCGGTTCTTTATTTGAAACGTTAGATTGGTTCATGACATTTACTTTTTGAAGATAATTTCATTTAAATGTTGACCGCGGCTGCGTCTTAGGTGGTCCATTCGGAAAGTCCAATTTTGGGCAACTTTTTCGAGCATTTCGGCCGGAATAGCCCGAATTTCTTCGGAAATGTTGTCTTCCAAAGCTGGAATAGTTGCTGGCTTATTTCTGTAGACTTTAGACTTGACGTAGCCCCACAAAAAATAGTCTAAAGGCGTTAAATCGCATGATCTTGGTGGCCAACTTACGGGTCCATTTCTTGAGATGAATTGTTGTCCGAAGTTTTCCCTCAAAATGGCAATAGAATCGCGAGCTGTGTGGCATGTAGCGCCATCTTGTTGAAACCACATGTCAACCAAGTTCAGTTCTTCCATTTTTGGCAACAAAAAGTTTGTTAGCATCGAACGATAGCGATCGCCATTCACCGTAACGTTGCGTCCAACAGCATCTTTGAAAAAATACGGTCCAATGATTCCACCAGCGTACAAACCACACCAAACAGTGCATTTTTCGGGATGCATGGGCAGTTCTTGAACGGCTTCTGGTTGCTCTTCACCCCAAATGCGGCAATTTTGCTTATTTACGTAGCCATTCAACCAGAAATGAGCCTCATCGCTGAACAAAATTTGTCGATAAAAAAGCGGATTTTCTGCCAACTTTTCTAGGGCCCATTCACTGAAAATTCGACGTTGTGGCAGATCGTTCGGCTTCAGTTCTTGCACGAGCTGTATTTTATACGGTTTTACACCAAGATCTTTGCGTAAAATCTTCCATGTGGTCGAATAACACAAACCCAATTGCTGCGAACGGCGACGAATCGACATTTCACGGTCTTCAGCCACACTCTCAGAAACAGACGCAATATTCTCTTCTGTACGCACTGTACGCATTCGTGTGGTTGGTTTAATGTCCAATAAAGTAAACTGAGTGCGAAACTTGGTCACAATCGCATTAATTGTTTGCTCACTTGGTCGATTATGTAGACCATAAATCGGACGTAAAGCGCGAAACACATTTCGAACCGAACACTGATTTTGGTAATAAAATTCAATGATTTGCAAGCGTTGCTCGTTAGTAAGTCTATTCATGATGAAATGTCAAAGCATACTGAGCATCTTTCTCTTTGACACCATGTCTGAAATCCCACGTAATCTGTCAAATACTAATGCATGAAAATCCTAACCTCAAAAAAATCACCCGTTACAAGAAAATCGACTTTATACCTAAATATAAGATTACGGAAATCTTCTACATGCACTGCCGTTTTGCCGCCGTGGCTTTATGCCAACATCCGTTCGTTAAAGAAGGTTTATTAACTTAAATATGTTAAACTAATGATTTGAAACATTTCGATATCGATTGCTTAATGTGTATATACAAGAAAATCGACTTTATACCTAAATATAAGATGACGGACTTCTTCTAAATGCACTGCCGTTATAGCTTTACGTTAACTTCAGTTCGCTAAAGAAGGTTTATTAACTTAAATATGTTAAACCAGTTATTTGAAGCATTTCGATACCGATTGCTAAATGCGTATATACAACAAAATCGACTTTATACCTAAATATAAGATTACGGAATTCTTCTTAATGCACTGCCGTAATGCCGCCATTGCTTTATGCCAACTTCAGTTCGTTAAAGAACTTAAATATTTTAAACTAATGATTTGAAGCATTTCGATATCGATTGCTATATGTATATATACAAGAAAATCGACTTTATACATAAATATAAGATTACGGAATTCTTCTACATGCACTGCCGTTATGCCGTCATGGCTTTATGTTAACTTCAGAGCGTTAAAGAAGCTTTATTAACTTAAATATATTAAACTAATGATTTGAAGCATTTCGATATCGATTGCTCAATGAGTATATACAAGAAAGTCGACTTTATACCTAAATATAAGATTACGGAATTCATCGAAATACTCTCTCGTTATGCCGTTATGGCTTTATATCACCTTCATTACGTTAAGGAAGGTTAATTAACTTAAATATGTTATATTAATGATTTGAAGATTTTCTATATCGATTGCTAAATGTGTAAATATAAGAAAGTCGACTTTATACCTAAATATAAGGTTACGGAATTCATCGAAATACACTCCCGTTATGCCGTTATGGCTTTATATCACCTTCATTACGTTAAAGAAGCTTTATTCACTTAAATATATTAAACTAATGAGTTGAAGCATTTCGATATCGATTGCTAAATGAGTATATACAAGAAAGTCGACTATATATCTAAATATAAGATTACGGAATTCATCGAAATACACTCCCGTTATGCCGTTATGGCTTTATATAAATTTCAGTACGCTAAAGAAGGTTAATTTACTTAAATATACTAAACTAATGATTTGAAGCATTTCGATATCGATTGCTAAAGGTGTATTTACAACAAAATCGATTTTATACCTAAATAAAAGTTTACGGAATATATACTGCCGTTATACCGTTATGGCTTTATGTAAACTTCGGTAAGATAAAGAAGGTTTATTAACCTAAATATGCTAAACCAGTTATTTGAAGCTTTTCGATATCGATTGCTAAATACAAGAAAATCGACTTTATACCTAAATATGAGATTACGGAATTCTTATAAATGCACTGTCGTTATGCCGCCATGGCTTTATATTACCTTCATTACGTTAAAGAAGGTTAATTAACTTAAATTAGTTAAACTAATTATTTGAAGATTTTCGATATCGATTGCTAAATGTGTAAATACAAGAATATCGACTTTATACCTAAATATAAGATTACGGAATTCTTCCACATGTACTGTCGTTATGCCGCCATGGCTTTATATCACCTTCATTACGTTAAAGAAAGTTAATTAACTTAAATATGTTAAACTAATGATTTGAAGCATTTCGATATCGATTGCTAAATGAGTATATACAATAAAATCGAATTCATACCTAAAAATAAGATTACGTAGTTCTTCTAAATGCACTGCCGTTATGCCGTTAAGGCTTTTGTAGACTTCAGTAATATAAAGAGGGTTAATTAACTTAAATATGTTAAACTAATGATTTGAAGCATTTCGATATGGATTGCTAAATGAGTATATACAAAAAAATCGACTTTATACCTAAATAGAGGATTACGGAATGCTTCTAAATGCACTGCCGTTATGCCGTTAAGGCTTTTGTAGACTTCAGTAAGAAAAAGAGGATTAATTTACTTAAATATGTTAAACTAATGATTTGAAGCATTTCGATATCGATTGCTTAATGTGTATATACAAGAAAATCGAATTTATACCTAAATATAAGATTACGGGATTCTTCCACAGGTACTGTCGTTATGCCGCCATGGCTTTATATCATCTTCATTACGCTAAAGAAGATTAATTATTTTAAATATGTTAAACTAATGATTTGAAGCATTTCGATATCGATTGCTTAATGTGTATATACAAGAAAATCGACATTATACTTAAATATAAGATTACGGAATTCTTCTAAATGCACTGCCGTTATGCCGCCATGGCTTTACGCCAACTTCTGTTCGTTAAAGAAGGTTTATTAAATTAAATATGTTAACCTAATGATTTGAAGCATTTCGATATCGATTGCTAAATGTGTATATATAAGAAAATTGACTTAATACATAAATATAAGATTACGGAATTCTTCTAAATGCACTGCCGTTATGCCGCCATAGCTTTATGCCAACTTCAGTTCGTTATAGAAGGTTTATTAACTTAAATATGTTAACCTAATAAGTTGAAGCATCTCGATATCGATTGCTAAATATGTATATACAACAAAATCGACTTTATACCTAAATATAAGTTTACGGAATTCATCCAAATGCACTGCCGTTATGCCGTTAAGGCATTATGTAGACTAACTGAAAGCTAAAAAGCGTTTATTAACTTAAATATGTTAGACTAATGATTTGAAGCATTTCGATATCGCTTGCTAAATGTGTATATACAAGAAAATCGATTTTATACCTAAACATTTATACCTAAACGCTAAAGAAGGTTAATTAACTTAAATATGTTAAACTAATGATTTGAGGCATTTCGATATCGATTGCTAAATGCGTATATTTATACAACAAAATCGACTTTATACCTAACTATAAGTTTACGGAATTCTTCCAAATGTACTGTCATTATGCCGCCATGGCCTTGTATCACCTTCAATACGTTTAAGAAGGTTTATTAACTTAAATATGTTACACTATTGACTTGAAGCATTTCGATATCGATTGCTAAATGAGTATGTACAAGAAAATCGAATTCATACCTAAATATAAGATTACGGAATTCAACTACATGCACTGTCGTTATGCCACCATGGCTTTATATCACCTAAATTACGTTAAAGAAGGTTAATTAACTTAAATATGTTAAACTAATGATCTGAAGCATTTCGATGTTGATTGATAAATGCGTATATACAAAAAAATCGACTTAATACCTAAATATAAGATTACGGAACTCTTCGAAATGCACAGCCGTTATGCCGTTAAGGCTTTTGTAGACTTCAGTAAAATAAAGTGCGTTAAATAACTCAAATATGTTAAACTAATGATTTGAAGCATTTCAAAATCGATTGCTAAATGTGTATGTACAACAAAATCGACTTAATACCTAAATATAAGATAACGGATTTCATATAAATATACTGCCGTTATGGCTTTATGTAAACTTCAGTAAGATAAAAAGGTTTAATTAACTTAAATATGCTAAACCAGTTATTTGAAGCATTTCGACATCGATTGCAAAATGTGTATATACAAGAAAATCGACTTAATGCTTAAATATAAGACTACGGTATTCTTCCAAACGCCCTGCCGTTATGGCTTTATGTCAACTTCAGTTCGCTAAAGGAGGTTTATTAACTTAAATATGTTAAACCAGTTATCTGAAGTATTTCGATATCGATTGCGAAATGTATATATACAAGAAAATCGACTTTATACCTAAATATAAGATTACGGAATTCTTCCACATGTACTGTCGTTATGCCGCCATGGCTTTATATCACCTTCAATACGCTAAAGAAGATTAATTATTTTAAATATGTTAAACTAATGGTTTGAAGCATTTCGATATCGATTGCTAAATGTGTAAATACAAGAAAATCGACTATATACCTAAATATAAATTTACAACATTACGGAATTCTTCTAAATGCACTGCCGTTATACCGTTAAGGCTTTATGTAGATTTCAGTAAGCTAAAAAATGTTTATTAACTTGTGTATATAAAAGAAAATCGACTTTATACCTAAATATAAGATTACAGAATTCTACTACATGCACTGCCGTAATGCCGCCGTGGCTATATGCCAACTTCAGATCGTTAAAGAAGGTTTATTAACTTAAATATGTTAAGCTAATGAGTTGAAGCATCTCGATATCGATTGCTAAATGTGCCTATACAACAAATTCGACTTTATACCTAAATATAAGATTACGGAATTCTTCCAAATGCACTGCCGTTATACCGTTATGGCTTTATGTAAACTTCAGTAAGATAAAGAAGGTTAATTAACTTACATGTGTTATACTAATGATTTTCGATTTCGATATCGATTGCTATATGTATATATACAAGAAAATCGACTATATACCTAAATATAAGATAACGGAATTCTTCTTAATGCACTGTCGTTATACCGTTAAGGCTTTATGTAGACTTCAGTAAGATAGAGAGGGTTAATTAACTTAAATATGTTAAACTAATGATTTGAAGCATTTCAAAATCCATTGCTAAATATGTAAATACAAGAAAATCGACTTTATACCTAAATAGAAGATTACAGAATTCTTTTAAATGCACTGCCGTTATACCGTTAAGGCTTTATATAAATTTCAGTACGTTAAAGAAGGTTAATTTACTTAAATATGCTAAACTAATGATTTGAGGCATTTCGATATCGATTGCTTAATGTGTATGTACAAGAAAATCGATATTATACCTAAATAAAAGATTACGGAATTCACCCAATTATACTGCCGTTATGGCGTTATGTAAACTTCGGTAAGATAAAGAAGGTCAATTAACCTAAATATGATAAACCAGTTATTTGAAGCATTTCGATATCGATTACTAAATGCGTATATACAAGAAAGTCGATTTTATACCTAAATATAAGATTGCGGAATTCTTCTAAATGCACTGTCGTTATGCCCTTAAGGCTTTTGTAGACTTCATTAAGATAAAGAGGGATAATTAACTTAAATATGTTAAACTAATGATTTGAAGCATTTCGAAATGGATTGCTAAATGTGTATATACAAAAAAATCGACTTTATACCTAAATATAAGATTACGGAATTCTTCTAAATGCACTGCAGTTATACCGTTAAGGCTTTATATAAATTTCAGTACGTTAAAGAAGTTTAACTTACTTAAATATGCTAAACTAATGATTTGAAGCATTTTGATATCGATTGCTAAATGTGTATGTACAAGAAAATCGATTTTATACCTAAGTAAAATATTACGGAAGTCACCCAAATATACTGCCGTTATGCCGTTATGTCTTTATGTAAACCTCAGTAAGATAAAGAAGGTTAATTAACTTAAATATGTTAAACTGATGATTTGAAGCATTTGTATATCGATTGCTAAATGTGTAAATACAAGAAAATCGACTTTATACCTAAATATGTCAACTTCAGTTCGCTAAAGGAGGTTTATTAACTGAAATATGTTAAACCAGTTATCTGAAGCATTTCGATATCGATTGCGAAATATATATATACAAGAAAATCGACTTTATACTCAAATATAAGATTACGGAATTCTTCCACATGTACTGCCGTTATGCCGCCATGGCTTTATCTCACCTTCAATACGTTAAAGAAGGTTAATTATTTTTAATATGTTAAATTAATGGTTTGAAGCATTTCGATATCGATTGCTAAATGTGTAAATACAAGAAAATCGACTTTATACCTAAAAATAAAATTATAACATTACGGAATTCTTCTAAATGTACTGGCGTTATACCGTTAAGGCTTTATATAGACTTCAGTAAGCTAAAAAGTGTTTATTAACTAAATATGTTAAACTAATGATTTGAAGCATTTCGATATCGATAGTGAAATGTGTATATACAAGAAAATCGACTTTATACCTAAATATAAGATTACGGAATTCTTCTATATGCACTGCCGTTATGCCGTTATGGCTATATGCAAACTTCAGATCGTTAAAGAAAGTTTATTAACTTAAATATGTTAAACTAATGAATTGAACCATCTCGGTATCGATTGCTAAATGTGTATATACAAAAAAATCTCCTTTATTCCTAAATATAAGATTACGCAATTTTTCCAAATGCACTGCCGTTATACCGCTATGGCTTTATGTAAACTTCAGTAAGAAAAAGAAGGATAATTAACTTAAATATGTTAAACTAATGATTTGAAGCATATCGATATCGATTGCTAAATGTGTATATACAAGAAAATCGACTTTATACCTAAATACAAGATTACGGAATTCTTCTAAATGCACTGCCGTTATGCCGCCATGGCTTTACGCCAACTTCTGTTCGTTAAAGAAGGTTTATTAAATTAAATATGTTAAACTAATGATATGAAGCATTTCGATATCGATTGCTAAATGTGTATATATAAGAAAAGCGACTTTATACTTAAATATAAGATTACGGAATTCTTCTAAATGCACTGCCGTTATGCCGCTATGGCTTTAAGCCAACTTCCGTTCGTTAAGGAATGATTTGAAGCATATCGATATCGATTTCTTAATGCATATATACAAGAAAATCGACTTTATACCTAAATATAAGATTATATAATTTTTCTAAATTCACTGCCGTTATGCCGTTAAGGCTTTTGTAAACTTCAGCAAAATAAAGATGTTTAATTAACTGAAATTTGGTAAACTAATGATTTGAAGCATTTCGAAAATCGCTTGCTTAAAGTGTATTTTAAAAGAAAATCGAATTTATATCTAAACATAAGATTACGAAATATTTCCCAAAATGTACTGTCGTTATGCCGCTATGGCTTTATATCACCTTCAATACGATAAAGAAGGTAAATTAACTTAAATATGCAAAACTAATGTTTTGAAGCATCTCGATTTCGATTGCTAAATGTGTATAACAAGAAAGTCGACTTTGTCCCCTAAATATAAGTTAACGGAATTCTTCTACATGCACTGCCGTTATCCCGCCATGGCTTTATGCCAACTTCAGTTCGTTAAAAAAGGGTTTTTATTAGCTTAAATATGTTAAACTAATGAGTTGAAGCATCTCGTTTATCGATTGCTAAATGTGTTTATATACAAAATGGGTTTTTATACCTAAATTTTAAGTTTACGGAATTTTTCCCAAATGCACTGCCGTTATGGCTTTATGTTAACTTCAGTTCGCTAAAAAAAGGTTTATTAACTTAAATAGTTAAACCAGTTTTTTTGAAGCATTTCGATACCGATTGCTAAATGCGTATATACAACAAAATCGACTTTATACCTAAATATAAGATTACGGAATTCTTCTTAATGCACTGCCGTAATGCCGCCATTGCTTTATCCCAAACTTCAGTTCGTTAAAGAATTTAAAAATATTTTAAACTAATGATTCGAAGCATTTCGATATCGATTGCTATATGTATATATACAAGAAAATCGACTTTATACCTAAATATAAGATTACGGAATTCTTTTTACATGCACTGCCGTTATGCCGCCATGGCTTTATGTTAACTTCATTTCGTTAAAGAAGCTTTATTAACTTAAATAAAATTAAACTAATGATTTGAAGCATTTCGATATAGATTGCTCAATGAGTATATACAAGAAAGTCGACTTTATACCTAAATATAAGATTACGGAATTCATCGAAATACTCTCTCGTTATGCCGTTATGGTTTTATATCACCTTCATTACTTTAAGGAAGGTTAATTAATTTAAATATGTTATATTAATGATTTGAAGATTTTCTATATCGATTGCTAAATGTGTAAATATAAAAAAGTCGACTTTATACCTAAATATAAGATTACGGAATTCATCGAAATACACTCCCGTTATGCGGTTATGGCTTTATATCACCTTCATTACGTTAAAGAAGCTTTATTCACTTAAATATATTAAACTAATGAGTTCAAGCATTCCGATATCGATTGCTAAATGAGTATATACAAGAAAGTCGACTATATATCTAAAATAAGATTACGGAATTCATCGAAATACACTCCCGTTATGCCGTTATGGCTTTATATAAATTTCAGTACGCTAAAGAAGGTTAATTTACTTAAATATACTAAACTAATGATTTGAAGCATTTCGATATCGATTGCTAAATGTGTATTTACAACAAAATCGATTTTATACCTAAATAAAAGTTTACGGAATATATACTGCCGTTAAAACCGTTATGGCTTTATGTAAACTTCGGTAAGATAAAGAAGGTTTATTAACCTAAATATGCTAAACCAGTTATTTAAAGCTTTTCGATATCGATTGCTAAATACAAGAAAATCGACTTTATACCTAAATATGAGATTACGGAATTCTTATAAATGCACTGTCGTTATGCCGCCATGGCTTTATATTACCTTCATTACGTTAAAGAAGGTTAATTAACTTAAATATGTTAAACTAATGATTTGAAGATTTTCGATATCGATTGCTAAATGTGTAAATACAAGAATATCGACTTTATACCTAAATATAAGATTACGGAATTCTTCTACATGCACTGTCGTTATGGTGCCATGGCTTTATATCACCTTCATTACGTTAAAGAAAGTTAATTAACTTAAATATGTTAAACTAATGATTTAAAAGCATTTCGATATCGATTGCTAAATGAGTATTTACAACAAAATCAACTTTATACCTAAATATAAGATTACAAAATTCTTCGAAATGCGCTGCCGTTATGCCGTTAAGGCTTTTGTAGACTTCAGTAATAAAAAGAGGGTTAATTAACTTAAATATGTTAAACTAATGATTTGAAGCATTTCGATATGGATTGCTAAATGAGTATATACAAAAAAATCGACTTAATTCCTAAATATAAGATTACGGAACTCTTCCAAATGCACTGACTTTATGTCGTTAAGGCTTTTGTAGACTTCAGAAAGAAAAAGAGGATTAATTTACTTAAATATGTTAAACTAATGATTTGAAGCATTTCGATATCGATTGCATAATGTGTATATACAAGAAAATCGACATTATACTTAAATAAAAAAATTACGTAATTCTTCCAAATGTACTGTCGTTATGCCGCCATGGCTTTGTATCACCTTCAATACGTTAAAAAAGGGTTTTAAATTAACTTAAATATCTTACACTAATGATTTGAAGCATTTCGATATCGATTGCTAAATGAGTATATACAATAAAATCGAATTCATACCTAAATATGAGATTACGTAGTTCTTCTAAATGCACTGCCGTTATGCCGTTAAGGCCTTTGTAGACTTCAGTAAGATAAAGAGCGTTAATTAACTTAAATATGTTAAACTAATGTTTTGAAGCATTTCGATATCGATTGCTAAATGTGTAGGTACAAAAAAATCGACTTTATACCTAAATATAAGATAACGGAATTCATATAAATATACTGCCGTTAGGGGCTTTATGTAAACTTCAGAAAGATAAAGAAGGTTAATTAACTTAAATATGCTAAACCAGTTATTTGAAGCATTTCGATATCGACTGCAAAATGTGTATATACAGAAAAATCGACTTTATGCCTTAATATAGGACACGGAATTCTTCCAAATGCAGTCCCGTTATGGCTTTATGTCAACTGCATTTCGCTAAAGGAGGTTTATTAGCTAAAATATGTTAAACCAGTTACCTGAAGCATTTCGATATCGATTGCTAAATGTGTATATATAAGAAAATCGACTTTATACATAAATATAAGATTACGGAATTCTTCTAAATGCACTGCCGTTATGCCGCCATAGCTTTATATCAACTTCAATACGTTAAAGAAGGTTAATTAACTTAAATATGTTAAACTAATGAGTTGAAGCATCTCGATATCGATTGCTAAATGTGTAAATCCAAGAAAATCGTATTTATACCTAAATATAAGATAATGGAATTCTTCTAAATGCACTGCCGTTATACCGTTAAATCTTTATGTAGACTTCAGTAAGCTAAAAAATGTTTATTAATTTAATATGTTAAACTAATGATTTGAAGCATTTCGATATCGATATCTAAATGTGTATATAAAAGAAAATCGACTTTATACCCAAATAAAAGATTGCGAAATCCTTCTACATGCACTGCCGTAATACCGCCGTGGCTATATGCCAAACTCAGATCGCTAAAGAAGGATTATTAACTTAAATATGTTAAGCTAATGAGTTGAAGCATCTCGATATCGATTGCTAAATGTGTACATACAACAAAATCGACTTTATACCTAAATATAAGATTACGGAATTCTTCCAAATGCACTGCCTTTATACCGGCTTTATGTATACTTCAGAAGGATAAAGAAGGTTAATTAACCTAAATATGCTAAACCAGCTATTTGAAGATTTTCGATATCGATTGCTTAATGTGTAAATCCAAGAAAATCGACTACATACCTAAATATAAGATTACGGAATTCTTCTACATGCACTGCCGTTATGGCGCCTTGGCTTTATGTTAACTTCAGGCGTTAAAGAAGCTTTATTAACTAAAATATGTTAAACTAAAGATTTGACGCATTTCGATATCGATTGCTAAATGAGTATATACAAGAAAATCGAATTCATACCTAAATATAAGATTACGTAATTCTTCTAAATGCACTGCCGTTATGCCGTTATGGCTTTATATTAACTTCAGTTCGTTAAAGAAGGTTTATTAACTTAAATATGTTAAACCAGTTATTTGAAGCATTTCGATATAGATTGCTTAATGCATATATACAAGAAAATCGACTTTATACCTAAATATAAGACTACGGAATTCTTCCAAATGTACTGTCGTTATGCCGCCATGGCTCCTTATCAACTTCAATACGGTAAAGAAGGTTAATTAACTTAAATATGTTAAACTAATGATTTGAAGCATTTCGATATCGCTTGCTAACTGTGTATATACAAGAAAATCGAATTTATACCTAAATATAAGATAACTGAATTCTTCTAAATGCACCGCCGTTATGGCGTTAAGGCTTTATGTAGACTTCAGCGCGTTAAAGAAGGTTTATTAACTTAAATATGTTAAACTAATGATTTGAAGCATTTCGATATCGATTGCTGAATGCGATATACAAGAAAATCGACTTTATACCTAAATATAAGATTACGGAATTCTTCTAAATGTACTTTCGTTACGCCGCCATGGCTTGTATCAACTTCAATACGTTAAAGAAGGTTAATTATTTTAAATATGTTAAACTAATGGTTTGAAGCATTTCGATATCGACTGCTAAATGTGTATATACAACAAAATTGACTTTATACCTAAATATAAGATTACTGAATTCCTCTAAATGCACTGCCGTTATGCCGCCATGGCTTTACGCCAACTTCCGTTCGTTAAAGAAGGTTTATTAAATTAAATATGTTAAACTAATGATTTGAAGCATTTCGATATCGATTGCTAAATGTGTATATATAAGAAAATCGACTTTATACATAAATATAAGATTACGGAATTCTTCTAAATGCACTGCCGTTATGCCGCCATAGCTTTATATCAACTTCAATACGTTAAAGAAGGTTAATTAACTTAAATATGTTAAACTAATGAGTTGAAGCATCTCGATATCGATTGCTAAATGTGTAAATCCAAGAAAATCGTATTTATACCTAAATATAAGATAATGGAATTCTTCTAAATGCACTGCCGTTATACCGTTAAATCTTTATGTAGACTTCAGTAAGCTAAAAAATGTTTATTAATTTAATATGTTAAACTAATGATTTGAAGCATTTCGATATCGATATCTAAATGTGTATATAAAAGAAAATCGACTTTATACCCAAATAAAAGATTGCGAAATCCTTCTACATGCACTGCCGTAATACCGCCGTGGCTATATGCCAAACTCAGATCGCTAAAGAAGGATTATTAACTTAAATATGTTAAGCTAATGAGTTGAAGCATCTCGATATCGATTGCTAAATGTGTACATACAACAAAATCGACTTTATACCTAAATATAAGATTACGGAATTCTTCCAAATGCACTGCCTTTATACCGGCTTTATGTATACTTCAGAAGGATAAAGAAGGTTAATTAACCTAAATATGCTAAACCAGCTATTTGAAGATTTTCGATATCGATTGCTTAATGTGTAAATCCAAGAAAATCGACTACATACCTAAATATAAGATTACGGAATTCTTCTACATGCACTGCCGTTATGGCGCCTTGGCTTTATGTTAACTTCAGGCGTTAAAGAAGCTTTATTAACTAAAATATGTTAAACTAAAGATTTGACGCATTTCGATATCGATTGCTAAATGAGTATATACAAGAAAATCGAATTCATACCTAAATATAAGATTACGTAATTCTTCTAAATGCACTGCCGTTATGCCGTTATGGCTTTATATTAACTTCAGTTCGTTAAAGAAGGTTTATTAACTTAAATATGTTAAACCAGTTATTTGAAGCATTTCGATATAGATTGCTTAATGCATATATACAAGAAAATCGACTTTATACCTAAATATAAGACTACGGAATTCTTCCAAATGTACTGTCGTTATGCCGCCATGGCTCCTTATCAACTTCAATACGGTAAAGAAGGTTAATTAACTTAAATATGTTAAACTAATGATTTGAAGCATTTCGATATCGCTTGCTAACTGTGTATATACAAGAAAATCGAATTTATACCTAAATATAAGATAACTGAATTCTTCTAAATGCACCGCCGTTATGGCGTTAAGGCTTTATGTAGACTTCAGCGCGTTAAAGAAGGTTTATTAACTTAAATATGTTAAACTAATGATTTGAAGCATTTCGATATCGATTGCTGAATGCGATATACAAGAAAATCGACTTTATACCTAAATATAAGATTACGGAATTCTTCTAAATGTACTTTCGTTACGCCGCCATGGCTTGTATCAACTTCAATACGTTAAAGAAGGTTAATTATTTTAAATATGTTAAACTAATGGTTTGAAGCATTTCGATATCGACTGCTAAATGTGTGAATACAACAAAATCCTCTTTATACCTAAATATAAAATTATAACATTACGGAGTTCTTCTAAATGTACTGCCGTTATACCGTTAAGGCTTTATGTAGACCTCATTAAGCTAAAAAATGTTTATTAACTTAATATGTTAAACTAATGATTTGAAGCATTTCGATATCGATTGCTAAATGTGTATATACAAAAAAGTCGAATTTATACCTAAATATAAGATGTTATGCCGCCATGGCTTTGTGTAAACTTCAGTGCGTTAAAGTAGGTTTGCTAACTTAAATATGTTAAACTAGTGATTTGAAGCATTTCGATATCGATTGCTAAATGAGTATATACAAGAAAATCGACTTCATACCTAAATATAAGGTTACGGGATTCTTCCAAATGTACTGTCGTTATGTCGCCATGGCTTTATATCACCTTCAATACGTTAAAGAAGGTTAATTAACTTAAATATGTTAAACTAATGATTTGTAGATTTTCGAAATCGACTGTCAAATGCATATATACAACAAAATCGACTTTATACCTAAATATAAGATTACGGAATTCTTCCAAATGTACTGTCGTTATGCCGCCATGGCTTTATATCAACTTCAATACGTTAAAGAAGGTTAATTAACTTAAATTTGTTAAACTAATGATTTGAAGCATTTCGATATCGATTGCTAAATGTGTATATACAAAAAAATCGAATTTATACCTAAATATAAGATTACGGAATTCTTCTACATGCACTGCCGTTATGCCGCCATGGCTTTGTGTTAACTTCAGTGCGTTAAAGTAGGTTCGTTAACTTAAATATGTTAAACTAATGATTTAAAGCATTTCGATATCGATTGCTAAATGAGTATATACAAGAAAATCGACTTAATACCTAATTAAAGAAGATTAATTATCTTAAATATGTTAAACTAATGATTTGAAGCATTTCGATATCGCTTGCTAAATGTGTATATACAACAAAATCGACTTTATACATAAATATAACATTACGGAATTCTTCTAAATGCACTGCCGTTATGCCGCTATGGCTTTATATCAACTTCAATACGTTAAAGAAGGTTAATTAACTTAAGTATGTTAAACTAATGATTTGAAGCATTTCTATATCGATTTCTAAATGCATATATACAAGAAAATCGACTTTATACCTAAATATAAGATTACGGAATTCTTCCAAATTACTGTCGTTATGGCGCCATGGCTTTATTGCACCTTCAATATGTTAAAGAAGGTTAATTAACATAAATATGTTAAACTAATGATTTGAGGCATTTCGATATCGATTGCTAAATGTGTATATAAAACAAAATCGAATTTATACCTAAATATAAGATAACTGAATTCTTCTAAATGCACCGCCGTTATGCCGTTAAGGCTTTATGTAGACTTCAGTGCGTTAAAGAAGGTTTATTAACTTAAATACACAGATGGACAAAAGTATTCGCCACTGAACAAGCTATACAAAAATTAGGCTCAAACTATAAAAAAAATATTCTAAATGTTAGGTTTTAAGTTATATTTCAATAAATTATAATCCAAATATTCATTCTTGACAAAAAAACTCAAATTAAAAATAATAAATTTTAATATTTAAGTTAAAAACTCCAGAAAGTTCAGAAAATGGTTGGACAAAAGTATTCGCCACTTACTGTATACGAAGCTTATGGTCGCCTTAAGGAAAGAAGCTGGAGCGTTTACATAAAAATTTTTATCTGGAAATATCATAGTTTGTATCGTAAGTGAGAATGTGTCAAAATAATTTACCGTTAGTTTATATTTTGCGCAATTAAGTAAAAATGGGTAGTAAGGGTAAAGAAACCACAGAGAAGGAGAGAAAAATAATTGTGAAGTTAATAGTTAGTGGAAAATCCATAAAGAAAGTGTGCCGTATTGTTTCGAGACCGCGATCAACCGGGTGCAGCATTTTAAAACGTTTCGAAGAAACAAACACGTACAAAAATTGCCTTCGCACTGGCCGTCCGTGCAAGTTAAGTGAAACAGACAAGCGAAAAATAACAAGAATGCTGAAAAAAAATCCCAAAACCGCATTGCAGCAACAATAACTGAAGATTTGGACATAACCGTATACCCTCGCACAGTTCGACGTGTGCTGAATGAAGCTGGGTTCAATACCAGGGTTTGCCGCAAAAAACTTTGTATAAGCAAGATATATGAGAAAAAGCGGTTGGATTTTGAAAAAGAGCACCAATCCAAAAATATTTCATTTTGGGAAAAAGTGTTATTCTCCGATGAAAGCAAATTTAATATCTACCGCTCAGATGGTCGTATTTTAACATGGCGGAAAAAAAATACAGAACTGGAACTTCAGAACTTGCAAACCACAGTGAAGCACGGTGGTGGTGGGGTTATGGTATAGGGGTGTAGGGCAGCTGTAGGCGTGTGTAATCTCATTTTCATAGATGAGACTATGAAAAAAGAAGATTAGTTGGCCTTTTTAAAAACAAATTTGCAAGCCAGCGCTGACAATCTTTGCTTGGGAAATGATTTTTATTTCCAACATGATAATGATCCCAAGCATTCGGCTGAGATTGTACAGCTTTGGCTTATTTATAATGTGCCCCATTTACTGCGAATACCTCCCCAGTCACCTGACCTTAACCCCATCGAACATCTGTGGGATTTGCTAGATAAAAAAGTTCGCAATCACAACATAACATCAAAAGGACAGCTTAAAATAGTCCTTTCCGAAGAATGGCTGAAAATCGGGGCCGATGTTACAAAAAAACTAATGCATTCAATACCCAATCGTTGTCAGGAGGTCATTAAACGAAAGGGGTTGTAAACAAAATATTAAAGTTTGTATAAACTCTTATTTAAAATAGAATGTTGAAATTGGCGAATACTTTTGTCCAACCATTTTCTGAACTTTCTGGAGTTTTTAGCTTAAATATTAAAATTTATTATTTTTAATTTGAGTTTTTTTGTCAAGAATGAATATATGGATTATAATTTATTGAAATATAACTTAAAACCTAACATTTAGAACATTTTTTTATAGTTTGAGCCTAATTTTTGTATAGCTTGTTCAGTGGCGAATACTTTTGTCCATCTGTGTATGTTAAACTAATGATTTGAAACATTTCGATATCGATTGCTAAATGTGCTAGTGCAAGAAACTTGACTTTATAATTAAATATAGGATAACGGAATTCTTCCAAATGAACTGCCGTTATTCCGCCATGGCCTTATGTTAACTTCAGTTAGTTAAAGAAGGTTTATTAACTCAAATATGTTAAACCAGTTATTTGAAGCATTTCGATATCGATTGCTTAATGCATATATACAAGAAAATCGACTTTATACCTAAATATAAGATTACGGAATTCTTCCAAATGTACTTTCGTTACGCCGCCATGGTTTGTATCAACTTCAATACGATAAAGAAGGTTAATTATTTTAAATATGTTAAACTAATGGTTTGAAGCATTTCGATATCGACTGCTAAATGTGTGAATACAACAAAATCCACTTTATACCTAAATATAAAATTATAACATTACGGAGTTCTTCTAAATGTACTGCCGTTATACCGTTAAGGCTTTATGTAGACCTCATTAAGCTAAAAAATGTTTATTAACTTAATATGTTAAACTAATGATTTGAAGCATTTCGATATCGATTGCTAAATGTGTATATACAAAAAAATCGAATTTATACCTAAATATAAGATGTTATGCTGCCATGGCTTTGTGTAAACTTCAGTGCGTTAAAGTAGGTTTGCTAACTTAAATATGTTAAACTAGTGATTTGAAGCATTTCGATATCGATTGCTAAATGAGTATATACAAGAAAATCGACTTCATACCTAAATATAAGATTACGGGATTCTTCCAAATGTACTGTCGTTATGTCGCCATGGCTTTATATCACCTTCAATACGTTAAAGAAGGTTAATTAACTTAAATATGTTAAACTAATGATTTGTAGATTTTCGAAATCGACTGTCAAATGCATATATACAACAAAATCGACTTTATACCTAAATATAAGATTACGGAATTCTTCCAAATGTACTGTCGTTATGCCGCCATGGCTTTATATCAACTTCAATACGTTAAAGAAGGTTAATTAACTTAAATTTGTTAAACTAATGATTTGAAGCATTTCGATATCGATTGCTAAATGTGTATATAAAAAAAAATCGAATTTATACCTAAATATAAGATTACGGAATTCTTCTACATGCACTGCCGTTATGCCGCCATGGCTTTGTGTTAACTTCAGTGCGTTAAAGTAGGTTCGTTAACTTAAATATGTTAAACTAATGATTTAAAGCATTTCGATATCGATTGCTAAATGAGTATATACAAGAAAATCGACTTAATACCTAAATATAAGATTACGTAATTCTTCTAAATGCTTTGCCGTTATGCCGTTAAGGCGTTTGTCGACTTCAGTAAGATAAAGAGGGTTAATTAACTTAAATATGTTAAACTAATGATGTGAAGCATTTCGATATCGATTGCCAAATGAGTATATACAAGAAAATCGACTTTATACCTAAATATAAGATTACGAAATTCTTCTACATGCATTGCCGTTATGCCGTTAAGGCGTCTGAAGACTTCAGTAAGATAAAGAGGGTTAATTAACTTAAATATGTTAAACTAATGATTTGAGGCATTTTGATATCGATTGCTATATGTGTATATACAAGAAAATCGACTTTATACCTAAATATAAGATTACGGAATTCTTTTAAATGCACTGCCGTTATGCAGTTATGGCTTCATGTTAACTTCTGTTCGTTAAAGAAGGTTTATTGACTTAAGTATGTTAAACTAATGATTTGAAGATTTTCGAAATCGACTGCTAAATTCATATATACAAGAAAATCTTCTTTATACCTAAATATAAGATTACGGAATTCTTCCAAATGTACTGCCGTTATGCCGTCATGGCTTTATATCAACTTCAATATGTTAAAGAAGGTTAATTAACTTAAATATGTTAAACTAATGATTTGGGGCATTTCGATATCGATTGCTAAATGTGTATATACAACAAAATCGACTTTATACCTAAATATAAAATTACGAAATTCTCCCAAATGCACTGCCGTTATACCGTTATGGCTTTATGCAAACTTCAGTAAGATAAAGAAGGTTAATTAACTTAAATATGTTAAACTAACGATTTGAAGCATTTCGATATCGATTGCTAAATGCGTATATACAAGAAAACCGACATTATACCTAAATATAAGATTACGCAATTCTTCCAAATGCATTTCCGTTATTCCGCCGTGGCTTTATGTCAACTTCAGTTCGTTAAAGTAGGTTTGTTAACGTAAATATAATAAACAAATGATTTGAAGCATTTCGATATCGATTTCAAAATGCACATATACCAGAAAATCGACTTTATACCTAAATAAAAGATTACGGAATTCTTCCAAATTACTGTCGTTATGGCGCCATGGCTTTATTTCACCTTCAATACGTTAAAGATGATTAATTAACTTAAATATGTTAAACTAATGATTTGAAGCATTTCGATATCGATTTCTAAATGCATATATACCAGAAAATCGACTATATACCTAAATAAAAGATTA
>JAPZAG010001556.1:0-29354 GCA_027475135.1 Bactrocera correcta | reverse complement strand
TTGCGATATGGATTTCTAAATGGGTTCATACAACAAAATCGATTTTATACCTAAATATAAAATTACGGCATTCTTCTACATGCACTGCCGTTATGCCGCCATGGCTTCATGTCACCTTCGGTAGGTTAAAGAAGGTATTTTAACTTAAATATGTTAAACTAATGATTTGAAGCATTTCGATATTGATTGCTTAATGTGCTAATACAAGAAACTTGACTTTATACCTAAACATAGGATATCGGAATTCTTCCAAATGCACTGCCGTTATTCCGCCATGGCTTTATGTCAACTTCAGTTCGTTAAAGTAGGTTTGTTAACTTAAATATGTTAAACTTATGATTTGAAGCATTTCGATATCGATCTCTAAATGCATATATAAAAGAAAATCGACTTTATACCTAAATATAAGATTAAGGATTTCTTCCAAATGTACTGTCGTTATGCCGCTATGGCTTTATTTCACCTTTAAGACGTTAAAGGTGGTTAATTAACTTAAATATGTTAAACTAATGATTTGGAGCATTTAGATATCGATTGCTAAATGTGTATATACAAAAAAATCGAATTTATACCTAAATATAAGATTACGGATTTCTTCTACATGCACTGCCGTTATGGCGCCATGGCTTTGTGTTAACTTCCGTGCGTTAAAGTAGGTTTGTTAACGTAAATATGTCAAACTAATGATTTGAAGCATTTTGATATCGATTGCTATATGAGTATATACAAGAAAATCGACTTTATGCCTAAATATAAGATTACGGAATTCTTCTAAATGCACTGCCGTTATCCCGTTAAGGCGATTGTAGACTTCAGTAAGATAAGGAGGGTTAATGAAATTAAATATGTTAAACTAATGATTTGAGGCATTTCGATATCGTTTGCTAAATGTGTATATACAAGAAAATCGACTTTATACCTAAATATAAGATTACGGAATTCTTCCAAATGTACTGTCGTTATGCCGCCATGGTTATACATATATCAACTTCAATATGTTAAAGAAGGTTAATTAACTTAAATATGTTAAACTAATGATTTGAGGCATTTCGATATCGATTGCTAAATGTGAATATACAACAAAATCGACTTTATACCTAAATATAAGATTACGAAATTCTCACAAATGCACTGCCGTTATACCGTTAGGGCTTTATGTAAACTTCAGTAAGATAAAGAAGGTTAATTAACGTAAATATGTTAAAATAATGATTTGAAGCATTTCGATATCGATTGCTAAATGCGTATATACAAAAAAATCGACTTTATACCTAAATATAAGCGTACGGAATTCTTCTAAATGCACTGCCGTTATGCCGTTAATTCTTTATGTAGACTTCAGTAAGATAGAGAGGTTTAATTAGCTTAAATATGTAAAACTAATGATTTGAAGCATTTCGGTATCGATTACTTAATATGTAAATACAAGAAAATCGACTTTATACCTAAATAGAAGATTAGGGAATTCTTCTGAATGCACTGCAGTTATACCGTTAAGGCTTTATGTAGACTTCAGTGAGTTAAAGAAGGTTTATTAACTTAAATATGTTAAACTAATGATTTGAAGCATTTCGATATCGATTGCTAAATGTGTATATACAAGAAAATCGACTTCATACCTAAATATAAGATTACGGAATTCTTCCAAATGTACTGTCGTTATGTCGCCATGGCTTTATATCACCTTCAATACGTTAAAGAATGTTAATTAACTGAAATATGTTAAACTAATGATTTGAAGCATTGCGATATCGATTGCTAAATGTGTATATACAAAAAAATTGAATTTATACCTAAATATAAGAATACTCTTCTACATGCACTGCCGTTATGCCGCCATGGCTTTGTGTAAACTTCAGTGCGTTAAAGTAGGTTTGTTAACTTAAATATGTTAAACTAATGATTTGAAGCATTTCAAAATCGATTACTAAATGCATATGTACAAGAAAATCGACTTCATACCTAAATATAAGATTACGGAATTCTTCCAAATGTACTGTCGTTATGTCGCCATGGCTTTATATCACTCTCAATACGTTAAAGAATGTTAATTAACTTAAATATGTTAAACTAATGATTTGAAGCATTTCGATATCGATTGCTAAATGAGTATATACAACAAAATCGACTTTATACCTAAATATAAGATTACGGAATTCTTCCAAATGTACCGTCGTTATGTCGCCATGGCTTTATATCAACTTCGATACGTTAAAGAATGTTAATTAACTTAAATATGTTAAACTAATGATTTGAAGCATTTCGGTATCGATTGCTAAATGAGTATATACAAGAAAACCGACTTAATACCTAAATATAAGATTACGGAATTCTTCCAAATGTACGGTCGTTATGTCGCCATGGCTTTATATCACCTTCAATACGTTAAAGGAGCTTTATTAACTTAAATATGTTAAACTAATGATTTGAAGATTTTCAAAATCGATTGCTAAATGCATATATACAACAAATTCGACTTAATACCTAATTATAAGATTACGGATTTCTTCTACATGCACTGCCGTTATGCCGCCATGGCGTTGTGTTAACTTCGGTTTAAAGTAGGTTTTTTTAACTTAAATATGTCAAACTAATGATTTGAAGCATTTCGATATCGATTGCTAAATGAGTATATACAAGAAAAGCGACTTTATACCTAAATATAAGATTACGGAACTCTTCAAATGCACTGCAGTTATGCCGCCATGGATTTATGCCAACTTCCGTTCGTTAAAGAAGGTTTATTAACTTAAATATGTTAAACTAATGATTTGAAGCATTTCGATATCGATTGCTAAATGAGTATATACAAGAAAATCGACTATGTACCTAAATATAAGATTACGGAATTCTTCCAAATGCACTGCCGTTATGCCGTTAAGGCTTTTGTAGACTTTAGTAAGATAAAGAAGGTTAATTAACTTAAATATGTTAAACTATTGATTTGAAACATTTCGATATGGATTTCTAAATGTGTTCATACAACAAAATCGATTTTATACCTAAATATAAAATTACGGAATTCTTCTACACGCACTGCCGTTATGCCGCCATGGCTTCATGTCACCTTCGGTAGGTTAACGAAGGTAATTTAACTTAAATATGTTAAACTAATGATTTGAAGCATTTCGATATTGATTCCTAAATGTGCTAATACAAGAAACTTGACTTTATACCTAAACATAGGATAACGGAATTCTTCCAAATGCACTGCCGTTATTCCGCCATGGCTTTATGTCAACTTCAGTTCGTTAAAGTAGGTTTGTTAACTTAAATATGTTAAACTTATGATTTGAAGCATTTCGATATCGATCTCTAAATGCATATATAAAAGAAAATCGACTTTATACCTAAATATAATATTAAGGATTTCTTCCAAATGTACTGTAGTTATGCCGCTATGGCTTTATTTCACCTTTAATACGTTAAAGATGGTTAATTAACTTAAATATGTTAAACAAATGATTTGGAGCATTTAGATATCGATTGCTAAATGTGTATATACAAAAAAATCGAATTTATACCTAAATATAAGATTACGGATTTCTTCTACATGCACTGCCGTTATGCCGCCATGGCTTTGTGTTAACTTCCGTGCGTTAAAGTAGGTTTGTTAACGTATATATGTCAAACTAATGATTTGAAGCATTTTGATATCGATTGCTATATGAGTATATACAAGAAAATCGACTTTATACCTAAATATAAGATTACGGAATTCTTCTAAATGCACTGCCGTTATGCCGTTAAGGCGATTGTAGACTTCAGTAGAATAAGGAGGGTTAATGAAATTAAATATGTTAAACTAATGATTTGAGGCATTTCGATATCGATTGCTAAATGTGTATATACAAGAAAATCGACTTTATACCTAAATATAAGATTACGAAATTCTCCCAGATTCATTGCCGTTATACCGTTATGGCTTTATGTAAACTTCAGTAAGATAAAGAAGGTTAATTAACTTAAATATGTTAAACTAATGATTTTAGGCATTTCGATATCGGTTGCTAAATGTGAATATACAACAAAATCGGCTTTATACCTAAATATAAGATTACGAAATTCTCACAAATGCACTGCCGTTATACCGTTATGGCTTTATGTAAACTTCAGTAAGATAAAGAAGGTTAATTAACTTAAATATGTAAAACTAATGATTTGAAGCATTTCGATATCGATTGCTAAATGCGTATATACAAAAAAATCGCCGTTATGCAGTTATGGCTTTATGTTAACTTCTGTTCGTTAAAGAAGGTTTATTAATTTAAATATGTTAAACTAATGATTTGAAGATTTTCGAAATCGATTGCTAAATGCATATATACAAGAAAATCGACTTTATACCTAAATATAAGATTACGGAATTCTTGCAAATGTATTGTCGCTATGCCGCCATGGCTTTATGTAAACTTCAGTAAGATAAAGAAGGTTAATTAACTTAAATATGTTAAACTAATAATTTGAAGCATTTCGATTTCGATTGCTAAATGAGTATATACAAGAAAATCGACTTTATACCTAAATATAAGATAACGTAATACTTCTAAATGCTTTGCCGTTATGCCGTTAGGGCGTTTGTAGACTTCAGTAAGATAAGGAGAGTTAATTAATTTAAATATGTTAAACTAATGATTTGAGGCATTACGATTTCGATTGCTAAATGAGTATATACAAGAAAATCGACTTTAAAACCTAAATATGAGATTACGTAATTCTTCTAAATGCTTTGCCGTTATGCCGTTAAGGCGTTTGTAGACTTCAGTAAGATAAGGAGAGTTAATTAATTTAAATATGTTAAACTAATGATTTGAGGCATTTCGATATCGATTGCTAAATGTGTATGTACAAGAAAATCGACTTTATACCTAAATATATGATAACGGAATTCTTCTACATGCACTGCCGTTATGGGGTTAAGGCGTTTGTAGACTTCAGTAAGATAAAGGGGGTTAATTAATTTAAATATGTTAAACTAATGATTTGAGGCATTTTTATATCGATTGCTAAATGAGTATATACAAGAAAATCGACTTTATACCTAAATATAAGATTACGGAATTCTTCCAAATGTACTGTCGTTATGCCGTTAAGGCTTTTGTACACTTCAGTACGATAAAGAGGGTTAATTAACTTAAATATGTTAAACTAATGATTTAAGGCATTTCGATATCGAGTGCTAAATGTGTATATACAAGAAAATCGACTTAATACCTAAATATAAGATTACGGAATTCTTCCAAAATGCACTGCCGTTATACCGTTATGTCTTTATGTTAACTTTAGTTAGTTAAAGGAGGTTTGTTAACTTAAATATGTTAAACCAGTTATTTGAAGCATTTCGATATCGATTGCTAAATGTGTATGTACAAGAAAATCGACTTTATACCTAAATATCAGATTACGGAAGTCTTCCAAATGCACTGCCGTTATGCCGTTATGGCTTTATGTTAACTTCAGTTCGCTAAAGAAGGTTTATTAACTTAGATAAGTTACACTAGTTATTTGAAGCATTTCGAAATCGATTGCTTAATGCATATGTACAAGAAAATCGACTTTCTACCTAAATATAAGTTTACGGAATTCTTCTAAATGCACTGCCGTTATGCCGTTATGGCTTTATGTTAACTTCAGTTCGTTTAAGAAGTTTTGTTAACTTAAATATGTTAAACCAGTTATTTGAAGCATTTCGATATCGATTGCTTAATGCATATATACCAGAAAATAGACTTTATACCTAAGTAAAAGATTACGGAATTTTTCCAAATATACTGTCGTTATGCCACCATGGCTTTATATCAACTTCAATACGTTAAAAAAGGTTAATTAACTTAGATTTGTTAAACTAATGATTTGAAGCATTTCGATATCGATTGCTAAATGTGTTTATACAAAAAAATCGAATTTATACCTAAATATAGGATTACGGAATTCTTCTACATGTACTGCCGTTATGCCGCCATGGCTTTGTGTTAACTTCAGTGCGTTAAAGAAGGTTTATTAACTTAAATATGTTAAACCAGTTATTCGAAGCATTTCGATATCGATTGCTTAATGCATATATACAAGAAAATCGACTTTATACCTAAATATAAGATTACGGAATTCTTCTAAATTACTGTCGTTATGGCGCCATGGCTTTATTTCACCTTCAGTACGTTAAAGATGGTTAATTAACTAAACTAATGATTTGAAGCATTTCGATATCGATTTCTAAATGCATATATACAAGAAAATCGACTTTATACCTAAATATAAGATTACGGTATTCTTCCAAATTACTGTCGTTATGGTGCCATGGCTTTATTTCACCTTCAATACTTTAAAGATGGTTAATTAACTTAAATATGTTAAACTAATGATTTGAAGCATTTCGATATCGATTGCTAAATGTGTATATACAAGAAAATCGACTTATACCTTTAATATAAAATTATAACATTACGGAGTTCTTTTAAATGCACTGCCGTTATACCGTTAAGGCTTTATGTAGACCTCATTAAGCTAAAAAATGTTTATTAACTTAATATGTTAAACTAATGATTTGAAGCATTTCGATATCGATTGCTAAATGTGTATATACAAAAAAATCGAATTTATACCTAAATATAAGATGTTATGCCGCCATGGCTTTGTGTAAACTTCAGTACGTTAAAGTAGGTTTGTTAACTTAAATATGTTAAACTAAAGATTTGAAGCATTTCTAAATCGATTGCTAGATGCATATGTACAAGAAAATCGACTTCATACATAAATATAAGATTACGGAATTCTTCCAAATGCAATGCCGTTATGCCGTTATGGCTTCATTTTAACTTCAGTTCGTTTAAGAAGGTTTATTAACTTAAATTTGTTAAAACTAATGATTTGAAGCATTTCGATATTGATTGCTAAATGAGTATATACAAGAAAATCGACTTTATACCTAAATATAAGATTACGGAATTCTTCTAAATGCACTGCCGTTATGCCGTTAAGGCGATTGTAGACTTCAGTAAGATAAGGAGGGTTAATGAAATTAAATATGTTAAACTAATGATTTGAGGCATTTCGATATCGATTGCTTAATGCATATACCAGAAAAACGACTTTATACCTAAATATAAGACTACGGAATTCTTCCAAATGTACTGTCGTTATGCCGCCATGGCTTTATATCAACTTCAATACGTTAAAGAAGGTTAATTAACTTAAATATGTTAAACTAATGATTTGAAGCATTTCGATATCGACTGCTAAATGCGTATATACAACAAAATCGACTTTATACTTAAATATAAGATTACGGAATTCTTCTAAATGCTTTGCCGTTGTGCCGCCATGGCTTTATATCAACTTCAATACGTTAAAGAAGGTTAATTAACTTAAATATGTTAAACTAATGATTTGAGGCATTTCGATATCGATTGCTAAATGTATATATACAAGAAAATCGACTTTATACCTAAATATATGATAACTGAATTCTTCTACATGCACTGCCGTTATGCCGTTAAGGCGTTTGTAGACTTCAGTAACATAAAGGGGGTTAGTTAACTTAAATATGTTAAACTAATGATTTGAGGCATTTCGATATCGATTGCTAAATGTGTATATACAAGAAAATCCACTTAATACCTAAATATAAGATAACGGAATTCTTCCGAATGCACTGCCGTTATGCCGTTAAGGCTTTTGTAGACTTTAGTAAGATAAAGAGGGTTAATTAGCTTAAATATGTTAAGCTAATGATTTGAAGCATTTCGATATCGTTTGCTAGATGTGTATATACAACAAAATTGACTTTATACCTAAATATAAGATTACGTAATTCTTCTAAATGTTTTGCCGTTATGCCGTTAAAACGTTTGTAGCCTTCAGTAAGATAAAGTGGGTTAATTAACTTAAATATGTTAAACTAATGATTTGAAGCATTTCAATATCGATTGCTAAATGAGTATATACAAGAAAATCGACTTTATACCTAAATATAAGAACACGTAATTCGTCTAAATGCTTTGCCGTTATGCCGTTAAGTTGTTTGTAGACTTCAGTAAAATAAAGAGGGTTAATTAACTTAAATATGTTAAACTAATGCCTTGAAGAATTTCGATTTCGACTGCTAAATGTGTATATACAAGAAAATCGACTTTATACCTAAATATAAGATTACGGAATTCTTCCAAATGTACTGTCGTTATGCCACCATGGCTTTATATCAACTTCAATACGTTAAAAAAGGTTAATTAACTTAAATATGATAATCTTATGATTTGAGGCATTTCGATATCGATTGCTAAATGTGTATATAGAAGAAAATCGACTTTATACCTAAATATAAGATTACGGAATTCTTCTACATGAACTGCCGTTATGCCGCCATGGCTTTGTGTTAACTTCAATGCGTTAAAGAAGCTTTATTAACTTAAATATGTTAAACTAATGATTTGAAGATTTTCGAAATCGATTGCTAAGTGCATATATACAAGAAAATCTTCCTTATACCTAAATATAAGATTACGGAATTCTTCCAAATGTACTGTCGTTATGCCGCCTTGGCTTTATATGAACTTTAATATGTTAAAGAAGGTTAATTAACTTAAATATGTTAAACTAATGATTTGAGGCATTTCGATATCGATTGTTTAATGTGTATATACAACAAAATCGACTTTATGCCTAAATATACGCTTACGGAATTTTTCTAAATGCACTCCCGTTATGGCTTTATGTTAACTTAAGTTCGTTAAAGAAGGTTTATTAACTTAGATATGTTACACCAGTTATTGGAAGCATTTCGAAATCGATTGCTTAATGCATATATACAAGAAAATCGACTTTATAACTAAACATAATGTTACGGAATTTTTTCAAATGTACTGTTATATGTTAAAGAAGGTTAATTAACTTAAATATGTTAAACTAATGATTTGAGGCATTTCGATATCGATTGCTAAATGTGTATATACAAGAAAATCGACTTTATACCTAAATATAAGATTACGGAATTCTTCCAAATGCACTGTCGTTATGCCGTTAAGGCTTTTGTAGACTTTAGTAAGATAAAGAGGGTTAATTAGCTTAAATATGTTAAACTAATGATTTGAAGCATTTCGATATCGATTGCTAAATGTGTATATACAAGAAAATCGACTTTATACCTAAATATTAGATTACGGAATTCTTCCAAATGCACTGCCGTTATACCGTTATGGTTTTATTTTAACATCAGTTAGTTAAAGAAGGTTTATTAACTTAAATATGTAAAACCAGTTATTTGAAGCATTTCGATATCGATTGCTTAATGCATATGTACAAGAAAAACGACTTTATACCTAAATATATGATAACGGAATTCTTCTACATGCACTGCCGTTATGCCGTTAAGGCGTTTGTAGACTTCAGTAAGATAAAGGGGGTTAATTAACTTAAATATGTTAAACTAATGATTTGAGGTATTTCGATATCGATTGCTAAATGTGTATATACAAGAAAATCGACTTAATACCTAAATATAAGATTACGGAATTCTTCCAAATGCACTGTCGTTATGCCGCTACGGCTTTTGTAGACTTTAGTAAGATAAAGAGGGTTAATTAGCTTAAATATGTTAAACTAATGATTTGAAGCATTTCGATATCGATTGCTAAATGTGTATATACTACAAAATCAACCTTATACCTAAATATAAGATTACGTAATTCTTCTAAATGCTTTGCCGTTATGCCGTTAAAACGTTTGTAGACTTCAGTAAGATAAAGAGGGTTAATTAACTTAAATATGTTAAACTAATGATTTGAAGCATTTCTATATCGATTGCTAAATGAGTATATACAAGAAAATCGACTTTATACCTAAATATAAGATTACGGAATTCTTCTAATTGCTTTGCCGTTATGCCGTTAAGATGTTTGTAGACTTCAATAAATAAAGAAGGTTAATTATCTTAAATATGTTAAACTATTGATTTGAAGCATTTCGATTTCGATTGCTAAATGAGTATATACAAGAAAATCGACTTTATACCTATATATAAGATTACGTAATTCTTCTAAATGCTTTGCCGTTATGCCGTTAAGGCGTTTGTAGACTTCAGTAAGATAAAGAGGGTTAATTAACTTAAATATGTTAAACTAATGATTTGAGGCATTTCGATATCGATTGCTAAATGTTTATGTACAAGAAAGTCGACTTTATACCTAAATATATGATAACGGAATTCTTCTACATGCACTGCCGTTATGCCGTTAAGGCGTTTGTAGACTTCAGTAAGATAAAGGGGGTTAATTAACTTAAATATGTTAAACTAATGATTTGAGGCATTTCGATATCGATTGCTAAATGTGTATATACAAGAAAATCGACTTTATACCTAAATATAAGGTTACGGAATTCTCCCAAATGCACTGCCGTTATAACGTTATGGCTTTATGTAAACTTCAGTAAGATAAAGAAGGTTAATTAACTTAAATATGCTAAACCAGTTATTTGAAGCATTTCGATATCGATATCTAAATGAGTATATACACGAAAATCGACTCTATACCTAAATATAAGATTACGGAATTCTTCAAAATGTACTGTCGTTATGCCGCCATGGCTTTATATGAACTTCAATATGTTAAAGAAGGTTAATTTACTTAAATATGTTAAACTAACGATTTGGGGCATTTCGATATCGATTGCTAAATGTGTATATACAAGAAAATCGACTTTATTCCTAAATATAAGGTTACGGAATTCTTCCAAATGCACTGCCGTTATACCGTTATGGTCTTATGTTAACTTCAGTTAGTTAAAGAGGGTTTATTAACTTAAATATGTTAAACCAGTTATTTGAAGCATTTCGATATCGATTGCTTAATGCATATATACAAGAAAATAGACTTTATACCTAAATATAAGATAACGTATCAAATCATTCTTCTAAATGCTTTGCCGTTATGCCGTTAAGGCGTTTGTAGACTTCAGTAAGATAAAGAGGGTTAATTAATTTAAGTATGTTAAACAAATGATTTGAGGCATTTCGATATCGATTGCTAAATGTGTATGTACAAGAAAATCGACTTTATACATAAATATATGATAACGGAATTCTTCTACATGCAGTTATGCTGTTAAGGCGTCTGTAGACTTCAGTAAGGTAAAGAGGGTTAATTAACTTAAATATGTTAAACTAATGATTTGAGGCATTTCGATATCGATTGCTAAATGAGTATATATAAGAAAATCGACTTTATACCTAAATATAAGATTACGTAATTCTTCTAAATGCTTTGCCGTTATGCAATTAAGGCGTTTGTAGACTTCAGTAAGATAAAGAGGGTTAATTTACTTAAATATGTTAAGCTAATGATTTGAGGCATTTCGATATCGATTGCTAAACGTGTATGTACAAGAAAATCGACTTTATACCTAAATATATGATAACGGTATTCTTCTACATGCACTGCCGTTATGCAATTAAGGCGTTTGTAGACTTCAGTAAGATAAAGAGGGTTAATTTACTTAAATATGTTAAACTAATGATTTGAGGCATTTCGATATCGATTGCTAAATGTGTATGTACAAGAAAATCGACTTTATACCTAAATATATGATAACGGAATTCTTCTACATGCAGTTATGCCGTTAAGGCGTTTGTAGACTTTAGTAAGATAAAGCGGGTTAATTAGCTTAAATATGTTAAACTAATGATTTGAAGCATTTCGATATCGATTGCTAAATGTGTATATACAACAAAATCGACTTTATACCTGAATATAAGATTACGTAATTCTTCTAAATGCTTTGCCGTTATGCCGTTAAAACGTTTGTAGACTTCAGTTAGATAAAGAGGGTTAATTGACTTAAATATGTTAAACTAATGATTTGAAGCATTTCTATATCGATTGCTAAATGAGTATATACAAGAAAATCTAAATATAAGATAACTTAATTCTTCTAAATGCTTTGCCGTTATGCCGTTAAGATGTTTGTAGACTTCAATAAAATAAAGAGGGTTAATTAACTTAAATATGTTAAACTAATGATTTGAAGCATTTCGATTTCGATTGCTAAATGAGTATATACAAGAAAAGCGACTTTATACCGAAATATAAGATTACGTAATTCTTCTAAATGCTTTGCCGTTATGCCGTTAAGGCGCTTGTAGACATCGGTAAGATAAAGAAGGTTAATTATCTTTAATATGTTAAACTAATGATTTGAAGCATTTCGATTTCGATTGCTAAATGAGTATATACAAGAAAATCGACTTTATACCTAAGTACAAGATTACGGAATTCTTCTAAATGCTTTGCCGTTATGCCGTTAAGGCGTTTGTAGACTTCAGTAAGATAAAGAGGGTTAATTAACTTAAATATGTTAAACTAATGATTTGAGGCATTTCGATATCGATTGCTAAATGTTTATGTACAAGAAAATCGACTTTATACCTAAATATATGATAACGGAATTCTTCTACATGCTCTGCCGTTATGCCGTTAAGGAGTTTGTAGACTTCAGTAAGATAAAGGGGGTTAATTAACTTAAATATGTTAAACTAATGATTTGAGGCATTTCGATATCGATTGCTAAATGTGTATATACAAGAAAATCGACTTAATACCTAAATATAAGATTACGGAATTCTTCCAAATGCACTGCCGTTATACGGTTATGGCTTTATGTTAACTTCAGTTAGTTAAAGAAGGTTTGTTAACTTAAATATGTTCAACCAGTTATTTGAAGCATTTCGATATCGATTGCTTAATGCATATATGTGGGATCCGAACACCGGACTAGAAGTGGTCAACAATACAACGCTGACAAAAAACACAATGACGCAACCCTTTAACTGGACGAACTTTTGACGAAACACGAACAAAGACAAACCAGCCAAAGTTCAGTTGAGTTTGAGTTGCCGTGAACTGTAAGTCGTGCCGAGCCGTTGTCTGCGAAAACGTTTATGCTAGTGCGTATGTGTGTACTACATATAATCTTTAGAACTATATTCAAGACCTTGTTTTAAAAAATAAACACTGGTTGAACGTTTAAATATTGTGTTTTAATATACTGACGGGGAGTGTGGGTGGTGTTCACTATAGTAATCCCCATAAGTGGTGTCAGGTGTGAGATCGAATCGGTACGTGAAAAGTGACGCTTACAGTAAAATAAGCCGGGTAAAGGAAAAATTGTCGAGCAGTGCAATAAAACATTACGCGCATCTAAATCGCTCAAATTGAATATTCTTTAAAATATCAATAAGCAGCATAAAAAAATTTACAAATCTGCAAAAATTCGTTTCGTATGTGGGTACAGTACATAACGCCAAGTTGTACATAACGCCAAGTTGTACATAACGCCAAGTTGTTCATAACGCCAAGTTGTACATAACGCTGAGATTGTACATGACGCGTAACGAACGGCTAAAATTTGAAATCAGCGACGAATCGGCACCGATACTAGCAACGGTGGATGCATGTAAATGATATCGGCAGAGGCTGAGCAGTAACGAGACAGCGAACGAATAAGAGCAGTGCACTTGTGTAGCAGCGATCGCAACATAAATGAGAGAGGCAATGTAACGAGTTCTTTCAATTGTATTAGAAGAGATTTTGCACGGCGGTGGCTGTAAGTGCGAAATAGAAGCGTTTTGCTGCAGCGAGTTTACGAGTTGCGTGAATTCTGTACAAAGGCTTGTATGCAGAGTTTGTGTGGCGGTGGCTGTAAAGCACAAACAAACTGTGTTTTGAAAATATTGCTGGAGGCGGTGAAATTTCGTTACTTTGGGTTTACGACACGGTTGCGTGGCAGTAGCTGGAGAGGAGAGCGTCGATATAAGGAGAGCAGCAAAGTTCAGAGGATTTCGTCGAGTTGCGGGAAGCAGATGAGTAGAAAGTAGTAGCTAAAGAATTGATAAATGCAAACGAATTGCCAGACGTATTAATTTCAACATTTTTGTATGTACATTTAAACAATAATTAAATTGTCATAATTCTTCAAGTAAAATAAAGAGTTAAGTTGAGTTGAAATTGTAGAATTAAATAAAAAACATTATTTTGATAAATACATAATTCAATTGATGTGAAATTTTAAGATTTTTATGAATTGCAGTTGTTAAAACTAAGTGAAGAATTTGATACAAAGTAGTGAAACAATTTGAATTTAAAGTATAATTCTATACGATTGTTAGCTTTAAGAGAAAACGAAAGCACACTAATTTTTTAAATGCTCTAACACTTTCAGAACATACTTGTTTAACATTATATTTTAAAACTGTGTAAAATTAATATTTTTATTGTTATCGCTGACAACGACTGAATACCATGGAACGGCGTGAAATTTTAAATTTGAATGTGAGTGGGTTGAAACAAAAACTGACTGAATTGGGATTGGTGACTACAGGACGTAAGATAGTTTTGCAAGACAGACTGCTTCAGCATTTCGGTCTAACTGCTGACGGTGATGAAGATGAATATGTTTCTGAGTATGAAGATGTTGGTTCCTCCCCGCCAAGTGTGAATCATGGTCCGACGAATGAACGTGCAACGTTCACACTGCGTGATATTGAAGACTCTTTGTCAATGTTTAATGGTTCTAGCTCTCCGGGTGTAGAGGAGTGGTTAGAAGAGTTTGAGGAAAACGCCACCGCGGTTCACTGGAACAATTTACAAAAATTTATATATGCTAAACAGTTGTTGAAGGGAGCGGCTAAAATTTTTGTGCGGAGCCAACGTGGTATTACAGATTGGAATTCATTAAAGCAGGCATTAAAGTCAGAATTTGGCATTATTGTTTCATCTATTGAAGTGCATCGCATGCTTAGAAATCGCCGCAAGCGTCCAAATGAGGGTTACCGCGAATATCTATACGTTCTCATGGAAATCGGAAAGCCGATAACATTAGATGAGTTGAGTTTAGTGACATATTTTATCGAGGGCATTCCCGACTCCAATGCCAACAAAAGTAACTTATATCAGGCCAAGACAGTTGAAGAGCTTAAGATGCAGCTTAGTGTATATGAGAAAGTGCGAGCAGGTCGGCAGCAGGTAAATAGTTCAGGTTCAGGTCGATCAGGTGAAGGGAGCAAATCGTTTACTAATCTGGAAAACAAGAAAGATCATATAAGACGATGTTTCAAGTGCGGAGATGCCTCGCACATCGCAAAAGATTGTCGTCAAAATCAAATTAAATGTTTCAAATGTGGTCAGCCAGGGCATCGTGCTATAGATTGTCAACAGCAACAGGTTGAGGTTAAAAGAGAGAAAGGCAATGTGAATACATTAAGTATCCAAAGGAAGCAGGTCGATGAAACCGGAGGATGCATTTTTAAGGATATAACCTTAGGGGGTACAACATTTTCCGCTTTAATCGATACGGATGTGACCTTTGCTTAATTCGCCGCGATATTTTGTTGTTGTTAGATGACGACATCGAATTGAGCAATGACAAACGACACATGGTAGGTGTCGGAAACGCTAAATTAACGACACTAGGTAGCTTCAAAATTCTGGTATTTGTCGATGGTATGGAACTTAATATCACGTTTCATGTGACTAGAGAATGTGACATGCGATACTCAGCAGTAATTGGTGTCAGTGTATTAAAGTTGGTTGATTTGGTTGTGTCAGAAGGTTCGGTTGAGTTCAGGGCAAAAGTTGAGAAGTCTGAAGCAAATCAGACAGTGGAAAAGGGGTTGGGTACAGTTGTGGCCAAAAGTTACTTAGATTCGAATGAGGCTGAAGGAAGGTATGGAGATATTGAGACAGAATTTAAAGGGTTGTGCGCTGTGGCCGTAGTTGAAGAGGCTAGAGAGCCTGATATAGACTTATCCCACCTTCAATTGTCAGAAGCAAACGCAGTAGAATCCTTGATTAAAAATTATGCCCCAGTAAAAAGCAAGGAGTCACCTGTTGAAATGAAAATTATGTTGACCGACGATTATCCTGTTTACGAAGGGCCTAGACGTATATCATACGCGGACAAGGAAGTGGTAGAAGAACAGGTAGGGAAGTGGCTTAAGGAGGGAATTATCCAATCGAGCACATCAGAGTACGCGTCGCCCATTGTACTTGTTGCCAAAAAGGACGGAACAAAACGTCTATGCTGTGACTATAGGCGTATAAACAGCAAGATAATGAGGGACCACTTTCCAATGCCATTATTAGATGATGTGATTGAGAGGCTGCAAGGAGCGAAGGTCTTCACGACCTTAGATTTGGCAAACGGGTTCTTCCATGTACCTGTGGAGGTAAATTCCAGGAAGTTCACTGCGTTTGTGACACATAACGGGCATTATGAGTTTCGGTATGTACCCTTTGGGATATCGAACTCGCCTGCTGTGTTTTCTAAATATATTTTTGCGATTTTGAGGGACTTGGTGGAAGAGGGAACGGTTATTGCTTACATGGATGACCTTGTAATACCCGCTAGGGACATAGATGAGGGAATCCATAAGCTCGAGCGTGTGTTGGTTAGAGCAGCCGAGTATAACTTGCGAATAAAGTGGAGTAAATGTCAATTTCTCAAGAGGAAAGTAGATTTTTTGGGGTATATAATAGAAGATGGTACTATAAAACCGTCAGAAGGGAAGACTAGGGCGGTTGAAAATTTTCCTATACCCCGTGATCAGAAGACAGTACAGCGTTTCCTTGGGTTGACTTCTTATTTTCGGCGATTCATTGAGAGTTATGCAATGATTGCAAAACCTCTATCAGATCTTTTACGTAAAGATGCTCAGTTTGTACTTGGTGCCGAACAGTTAGCAGCTTTTCAACAGCTTAAAGCAGCATTAGTGAATGCTCCCGTTTTGCGGTTGTATAACCCGAAAGCGTTGACAGAGGTGCATACGGATGCATCAATGCACGGATATGGGGGTGTTCTTCTTCAAAAGAACTCTGACGATCAACTTTTCCACCCCATACAGTATATGAGCCGCAAGACAACGCCAGCTGAAGAGAAGTATCATTCATACAAGCTGGAGGTACTTGCGATTGTAGCAGCTTTGAAAAAGTGGAGGATATATTTGTTAGGCATAAGCTTCAAGATAGTGACAGATTGTAACGCGTTCGCTATGACGATGCGGAAAAGGGACATTCCTTTAAGAGTTTCCCGATGGGCGTTATTTTTACAAGATTTCAACTATCAGATAGAACACAGAAGCGGAAGTAAGATGAGGCATGTAGACGCGTTGAGTCGAGTTTGTTGTTTGATGTTAGAGGACTCCCTACAGCACAGATTGCGTCAAGCGCAGTTAATGGACCCTTGGGTGAAAGCGGTTGTTAAAGTCCTGGAAAAGGACAGTTATGAGGACTTTTTCGTGAAACACGGGGTGCTCTATAAAGATCCCATTAAGGAATTGATAGTTGTACCTGTGTCGATGGAAGACGAGATAATAAAAATTGAACATAATCAAGGTCATTTCTCACCAAAGAGAACCAAAGATATAGTCGAGAGATCATTTTATATACCACAGTTGTTAGCTAAAGCATCAAGTATAGTAAAAAGTTGCGTAGCTTGCATTATTACTGAGAATAAGTCGGGGAAAAAAGAAGGATTTTTAACGCCAATAAGCAAAGAGGACAGGCCTTTAGGGACGTATCATGTCGATCATGTAGGGCCGATGACAGAAACAAATAAGTGGTACAATTATATCTTCGTTGTCGTCGATGCGTTTTCTAAGTTTGTGTGGCTATACCCAACGCGAACCACTGCCGCAGATGGGGTTGTAGATAAGCTGAAGCGACAAGCAGCAGTCTTTGGGAATCCAAGACGCATAATAACTGATCGAGGTGCTGCATTTACGTCACATTTGTTTTCTGAATATTGTGAGAGCGAGGGTATACAACATTTAATGATAGCTACAGGAGTTCCGAGAGGTAATGGCCAGGTGGAGCGTATCCACAAAATCGTGATACCAATGTTATCTAAGTTATGTGTAGAGAATCCAGCCCAAAGGTACAAACAGTTAGATAGAGTTCAGCAAGCGATTAACAATAGCCCACCTAGGAGTACGAAAGTCTCACCTTTTAGATTGTTGACAGGTATTGAAATGAGACTGAGTGTGGCACCAGATTTGAAAGAGTTCTTAGACGAAGAAGCTATGGTAGAGTTTGATCAGGAAAGAGAATCCCTCCGCAAAGAGGCGCAAGAGAATATTAGTAAAATCCAGCAAGAAAATCGACGTAACTTTAATGGGAAGCGGAAACAAGAGCTCAAGTACCATGTGAATGAGTAAGTAGCAATTAAGCGGACTCAGTATGGTGTAGGGGTTAAGTTGAAGCCGAAGTATTTAGGTCCATACAAAGTTACGAAAGTATTACCGCACGCTAGATACGAGGTGCGAAAGGTTGGCGATCATGAGGGTCCTAGACAAACATCAACTGTTGCTGAATATATGAAGCGGTGGGAGCGACCAACAGAATTATATAACAGCCCATCATTCGAGCCGAATGATAAGTCAGGAGGGCCGAATGTGGGATCCGAACACCGGACTAGAAGTGGTCAACAATACAACGCTGACAAAAAACACAATGACGCAACCCTTTAACTGGACGAACTTTTGACGAAACACGAACAAAGACAAACCAGCCAAAGTTCAGTTGAGTTTGAGTTGCCGTGAACTGTAAGTCGTGCCGAGCCGTTGTCTGCGAAAACGTTTATGCTAGTGCGTATGTGTGTACTACATATAATCTTTAGAACTATATTCAAGACCTTGTTTTAAAAATAAACACTGGTTGAACGTTTAAATATTGTGTTTTAATATACTGACGGGGAGTGTGGGTGGTGTTCACTATAGTAATCCCCATATATATACAAGAAAATCGACTTTATACCTAAATAGAAGATTACGGAATTCTTCCAAATGTACTGTCGTTATGCCACCATGGCTTTATATCAACTTCAATACGTTAAAAAAGGTTAATTAACTTAAATATGTTAAACTAATAATTTGAAGCATTTAGATATCGATTGCTAAATGTGTATTTACAACAAAATCGACTTTATACCTAAATATAAGCTTACGGAATTCTTCTAAATGCACTGCTGTTATGTCGCCATGGCTTTATGTTAACTTCGTTGCGTTAAAGAAGCTTTATTAACTTAAATATGTTAAACTTATGATTTGAAGATTTTCGAAATCGATTGCTAAATGCATATACACAACAAAATCGACTTTATACCTAAATATAAGATTACGGAATTCTTCCAAATGCACTGCCGTTATGCCGTTATGGCTTTATGTTAACTTCAGTTCGTTTAAGAAGGTTTATTAACTTAGATATGTTACACTAGTTATTTGAAGCATTTCGATATCGATTGCTAAATGAGTATATACAAGAAAATCGAGTTTATACCTAAATATATGATAACGGAATTCTTCTACATGCACTGCCGTTATGCCTCCATGGCTTTGTATTAACTTCAGTGCGTTAAAGTAGGTTTGTTAACTTACATAGGTTAAACTAATGATTTAAAGCATTTCGATTTCGATTGCTAAATGAGTATATACAAGAAAATGGACTTTATACCTAAGTACAAGATTACGGAATTCTTCTAAATGCTTTGCCGTTATGTCGTTAAGGCGTTTGTAGACTTCAGTAAGATAGAGTGGGTTAATTAACTTAAATATATTAAACTAATGATTTGAAGCATTTCGATAGCGATTGCTAAATGTGTATATACAAGAAAATCGACTTTACACCCAAATATATGATAACGGAATTCTTCTACATGCACTGCCGTTATGCCGTTAAGGCGTTTGTAGACTTCAGTAAGATAAAGGGTGTTAATTAACTTAAATATGTTAAACTAATGATTTGAGGCATTTCGATATCGATTGCTAAATGTGTATATACAAGAAAATCGACTTTATACCTAAATATAAGGTTATGGAATTCTTCCAAATGCACTGCCGTTATACCCTTATGGTTTTATGTTAACTTCAGTTAGTTAAAGAGGGTTTATTAACTTAAACATGTTAAACCAGCTATTTGAAGCATTTCGATATCGATTGCTTAATGCATATATACAAGAAAATCTTCCTTATACCTATATATAAGATTACGGAATTCTTCCAAATGTACTGTCGTTATGCCGCCATGGCTTTAGTATATACAAGAAAATCGACTTTACACCCAAATATATGATAACGGAATTCTTCTACATGCACTGCCGTTATGCCGTTAAGGCGTTTGTAGACTTCAGTAAGATAAAGGGTGTTAATTAACTTAAATATGTTAAACTAATGATTTGAGGCATTTCGATATCGATTGCTAAATGTGTATATACAAGAAAATCGACTTTATACCTAAATATAAGGTTATGGAATTCTTCCAAATGCACTGCCGTTATACCCTTATGGTTTTATGTTAACTTCAGTTAGTTAAAGAAGGTTTATTAACTTAAACATGTTAAACCAGCTATTTGAAGCATTTCGATATCGATTGCTTAATGCATATATACAAGAAAATCTTCCTTATACCTATATATAAGATTACGGAATTCTTCCAAATGTACTGTCGTTATGCCGCCATGGCTTTATATGAACTTCAATATGTTAAAGAAGGTTAATTAACTTAAATATGTTAAACTAATGATTTGAGGCATTTCGGTATCGATTGCTAAATGTGTATATACAACAAAATCGACTTTATACCTAAATATACGCTTACGGAATTCTTCCAAATGCACTGCCGTTATGGCTTTATGTTAACTTCAGTTCATTAAAGAAGGTATATTAACTTAGATATGTTGCACCAGTTATTAGAAGCATTTCGAAATCGATTGCTTAATGCATATATACAAGAAAATCGACTTTATACCTAAATATAAGATTACGGAATTCTTCCAAATGTACTGTCGTTATGCCGCCATGGCTTTATATGAACTTCAATATGTTAAAGAAGGTTAATTAACTTAAATATGTTAAACTAATGATTTGAGGCATTTCGATATCCAAATGCTTTGCCGTTATGCCGTTAAGGCGTTTGTAGACTTCAGTAAAATAAAGAGGGTTAATTAACTTAAATATGTTAAACTAATGATTTGAGGCATTTCGATATCGATTGTTAAATGAGTATATACAAGAAAATCGACTTTATACCTAAATATAAGCTTACGGAATTCTTCTAAATGCTTTGCCGTTTTGCAACTAAGGCGTTTGTAGACTTCAGCAAGATAAAGAGGGTTAATTAACTTAAATATGTTAAACTAATGATTTGAGGCATTTCGATATCGATTGCTAAATGTGTATGTACAAGAAAATCGACTTTATACCTAAATATATGATAACAAAATTCTTCTACATGCACTGCCGTTATGCCGTTAAGGCGTTTGTAGACTTCAGTAAGATAAAGGGGGTTAATTAACTTAAATATGTAAAACTAATGATTTGTGGCATTTCGATATCGATTGCTAAATGTGTATATACAAGAAAATCGACTTAATGCCTAAATATAAGATTACGGAATTCTTCCAAATGCACTGCCGTTATGCCGTTAAGGCTTTTGTAGACTTCAGTAAGATAAAGAAGGTTTATTAACTTAGATATGTTAAACTAGTTATTTGAAGCATTTTGATATCGATTGCTAAATGCGTATATACAAGAAAATCGTTTTTATACCTAAATATAAGATTACGGAATTCTTCTAAATGCTTTGCCGTTATGCCGTTAAGGCGTTTGTAGACTTCAGTAAGATAGAGAGGGTTAATTAGCTTAAATATATTAAACTAATGATTTGAGGCATTTCGATATCGATTGCTAAATGTGTATATACAAGAAAATCGACTTTATACCTAAATATGTGATAACAGAATTCTTCTACATGCACTGCCGTTATGCCTTTAAGGCGTTTGTAGACTTCAGTAAGATAAAGGGGGTTAATTAACTTAAATATTTTAAACTAATGATTTGAGGCATTTCGATATCGATTGCTAAATGTGTGTTTATAAGAAAATCGACTTTACACCTAAATATAAGGTTACGGAATTCTTCCAAATGCACTGCCGTTATACCGTTATGGTTTTATGTTAACTTCAGTTAGTTAAAGAAGGTTTATTAACTTAAATATGTTAAACCAGTTATCTGAAGCATTTCGATATCGATTGCTTAATGCATATATACAAGAAAATCGACTTTATACCTAAATATAAGATTACGGAATTCTTCCAAATGTACTGTCGTTATGCCACCATGGCTTTATATAAACTTCAATACGTTAAAGAAGCTTTATTAACTTAAATATGTTAAACTAATGATTTGAAGATTTTCGAAATCGATTGCTAAATGTGTATGTACACCAAAATCGACTTTATACCTAAATATAAGATTACGGAATCCTTCCAAATGCACTGCCGTTATGCCGTTATGGCTTTATGTTAACTTCAGTTCGTTTAAGAAAGTTTATTAACTTAGATATGTTACACTAGTTATTTGAAGCATTTCGAAATCGATTGCTTAGTGCATATATACAAGAAAATCGACTTTCTACCTAAATATAAGAATACGGAATTCTTCTAAATGCACTGCCGTTATGCCGTTATGACTTTATGTTAACTTCAGTTCGTTTAAGAAGGTTTATTAACTTAGATATGTTACACTAGCTATTTGAAGCATTTCGAAATCGATTGCTTAATGCATATATATAAGAAAATCGACTTTATACCTAAATATAAGCTTACGGAATTCTTCTAAATGCACTGCCGTTATGCCGCCATGGCTTTATGTTAACTTCAGTGCGTTAAAGAAGCTTTATTAACTTAAATATGTTAAACCAGTTATTTGAAGCATTTCGATATCGTTTGCTTAATGCATATATACAAGAAAATCGACTTTATACTTAAATATAAGATTACGGAATTCTTCCAAATGTACTGTCGTTATGCCGCCATGGCTTTATATAAACTTCAATACGTTAAAAAAGGTTAATTAACTTAAATATGTTAAACTAATGATTTGAAGCATTTAGATATCGATTACTAAATGTGTATATTCAAAAAAATCGAACTTATACCTAAATATAAGATTACGGAATTCATCCAAATGAACTGCCTTTACGCAGATAAAGCTTTTGTAGACTTCAGTAGGATAAAGAGGGTTAATTAACTTAAATATGTTAAACTAATGATTTGAGGCATTTCGATATCGATTGCTAAATGTGTATATACAAGAAAATCGACTTTCTACCTAAATATAAGAATACGGGATTCTTCTAAATGCACTGCCGTTATGCCGTTATGGCTTTATGTTAACTTCAGTTCGTTTAAGAAGGTTTATTAACTACGATATGTTACACTAGCTATTTGAAGCATTTCGAAATCGATTGCTTAATGCATATATACAAGAAAATCGACTTTATACCTAAATATAAGCTTACGGAATTCTTCTAAATGCACTGCCGTTATGCCGCCATGGCTTTATGTTAACTTCAGTGCGTTAAAGAAGCTTTATTAACTTAAATATGTTAAACCAGTTATTTTAAGCATTTCGATATTGTTTGCTTAATGCATATATACAAGAAAATCGACTTTATACCTAAATATAAGATTATAGAATTCTTCCAAATGCACTGCCGTTATTCCGTTATGGCTTTATGTTAATTTCAGTTCGTTTAAGAAGGTTTATTAACTTAGATATGTTACACTAGTTATTTGAAGCATTTCGAAATCGATTGCTTAGTGCATATATACAAGAAAATCGACTTTATACCTAAATATAAGCTTACGGAATTCTTCTAAATGCACTGCCGTTATGCCGCCATGGCTTTGTGTTAACTTCAGTGCGTTAAAGAAGGTTTATTAACTTAGTTATGTTACACCAGTTATTTGAAGCATTTCGAAATCGATTGCTTAATGTATATATACAAGAAAAGCGACTTTATAACTAAATATAAGATAACGGAATTTTTCCAAATGAACTGCCGTTACGCAGATAAAGCTTTTGTAGACTTCAGTAAGATAGAGAGGGTTAATTAACTTAAATATGTTAAACTAATGATTTGAGGCATTTCGATATCGATTGCTAAATGTGTATATACACGAAAAGCCACTTAATACCTAAATATAAGATTACGGAATTCTTCCAAATGCACTGCCGTTATACCGTTATGGCTTTATGTTAACTTCAGTTAGGTAAAGAAGGTTTATTAACTTAAATATGTTAAACCAGTTATTTGAAGCATTTCGATATCGATTGCTTAATGCATATATACAAGAAAGTCGACTTTATACCTAAATAAAAGATTACGGAATTCTTCCAAATGTACTGTCGTTATGCCACCAAGGCTTTATGTCAACTTCAATACGTTAAAAAAGTTTAATTAACTAAAATATGATAAACTAATGATTTGAGGCATTTCGATATCGATTGCTAAATGTGTATATACAAGAAAATCGACTTTATACCTAAATATATGATAACAGAATTCTTCTACATGCACTGCCGTTATGCCGTTAAGGCGTTTGTAGACTTCAGAAAGATAAAGGGGGTTAATTAACTTAAATATTTAAAACTAATGATTTGAGGCATCTCGATATCGATTGCTAAATGTGTGTATACAAGAAAATCGACTTTATACCTAAATATAAGCTTACGGAATTCTTCTAAATGCACTGCCGTTATGCCGCCATGGCTTTGTGTTAACTTCAAAGCGTTAAAGAAGGTTTATTAACTTAGATATGTTAAACCAGTTATTTGAAGCATCTCGAAATCGATTGCTTAATGTATATATACAAGAAAAGCGACTTTATAACTAAATATAAGATTACGGAATTCTTCCAAATGAACTGCCGTTACGCAGATAAAGCTTTTGTAGACTTCAGTAAGATAAAGAGGGTTAATTAACTTAAATATGTTAAACTAATGATTTGAGGCATTTCGATATCGATTTCTAAATGTGTATGTACAAGAAAATCGACTTTATACCTAAATATATGATAACGGAATTCTTCTACATGCACTGCCGTTATGCCGTTAAGGCGTTTGTAGACTTCAGTAAGATAAAGGGGGTTAATTAACTTAAATATGTTAAACTAATGATTTGAGGCATTTCGATATCGATTGCTAAATGAGTATATACAAGAAAATCGACTTTATACCTAAATATAAGATTACGGAATTCTTCTACATGAACTGCCGTTATAACGCCATGGCTCTGTGTTAACTTCAGTGCGCTTAAGAAGCTTTATTAACTTAAATATGTTAAACTAATGGTTTGAAAATTTTCGAAATCGATTGCTAAATGCATATACACAACAAAATCGACTTTATACCTAAATATAAGATTACAGAATTCTTCCAAATGCACTGCCGTTATGCCGTTATGGCTTTATGTTAATTTCAGTTCGTTTAAGAAGGTTTATTAACTTAGATATGTTACACTAGTTATTTGAAGCATTTCGAAATCGATTGCTTAACGCATATATACAAGAAAATCGACTTTCCTCCTAAATATAAGTTAACGGAATTCTTCTAAATGCACTGCCGTTATGCCGTTATGGCTTTATGTTAACTTCAGTTCGTTTAAGAAGGTTTATTAACTTAGATATGTTACACTAGTGATTTGAAGCATTTCGATATCGATTGCTAAATGAGTATATACAAGAAAATCGACTTTTTACCTAAATATATGATAACGGAATTCTTCTACATGCATTTAATTAACTTAAATATATTAAACTAATGCTTTGAGGCATATCGATATCGATTGCTAAATGTGTATGTACAAGAAAATCGACCTTATACCTAAATATATGATAACGGAATTCTTCTACATGCACTGCCGTTATGCCGTTAAGGCGTTTGTAGACTTCAATAAGATAAAGAGGGTTAATTAACTTAAATATGTTAAACTAATGATTTGAGGCATTTCGATATCGATTGCTAAATGTTTATGTACAAGAAAATGGACTTTATACCTAAATATAAGATTACGTAATTCTTCTAAATGCTTTGCCTTTATGCCGTTAAGGCGTTTGTAGACTTCAATAAGATAAAGAGGGTTAATTAACTTAAATATGTTAAACTAATGATTTGAGGCATATCGATTTCGATTGCTATATGAGTATATCCAAGAAAATCGACTTTATACCTAAATATAAGATTACGTAATTCTTCTTAATGCTTTGCCGTTATGCCGTTAAGGCGTTTGTAGACTTCAGTAAAATAAAGAGGGTTAATTAACTTAAATATGTTAAACTAATGATTTGACGCATTTCGATATCGACTACTTAATGTTTATATACAAGAAAATCGACTTTATACCTAAATATATGATAACGGAATTCTTCTACATGCACTGCCGTTATGCCGTTAAGGCGTTTGTAGACTTCAGTAAGATAAAGGGGGTTAATTAACTTAAATATGTTAAACTAATGATTTGAGGCATTTCGATATCGATTGCTAAATGTGTATATACAAGAAAATCGACTTTATACCTAAATATAAGGTTACGGAATTCTTCCAAATGCACTGCCGTTATACCGTTATGGTTTTATGTTAACTTCAGTTAGGTAAAGAAGGTTTATTAACTTAAACATGTTAAACCAGTTATTTGAAGCATTTCGATATCGATTGCATAATGCATATATACAAGAAAATCGACTTTATACCTAAATATAAGATTACGGAATTCTTCCAAATGTACTGTCGTTATGCCACCATGGCTTTATGTCAACTTCAGTAAGATAAAGAGGGTTAATTAACTTAAATATGTTAAACTAATGATTTGAGGCATTCCGATATCGCTTGCTAAATGAGTATATACAAGAAAATCGACTTTATACCTAAATATATGATAACGGAATTCTTCTACATGCAGTTATGCCGTTAAGGCGTTTGTAGACTTCAGTAAGATAAAGAGGGTTTATTAACTTAAATATGTTAAACCAGTTATTTGAAGCATTTCGATATCGATTGCTTAATGCATATATACAAGAAAATCGACTTTATACCTAAATAAAAGATTACGTAATTCTTCTAAATTCTTTGCCGTTATGCAATTAAGGCGTTTGTAGACTTCAGTAAGAAAAAGAGGGTTAATTAACTTAAATATGTTAAACTAATGATTTGAGGCATTTCGATATCGATTGCTAAATGTGTATGTACAAGAAAATCGACTTTATACCTAAATATAAGATAACGTAATTCTTCTACATGCAGTTATGCCGTTAAGGCGTTTGTAGACTTCAGTAAGATAAAGAGGGTTAATTAACTTAAATATTTAAACTAATGATTTGAGGCATTTCGATATCGATTTCTAAATGAGTATATATAAGAAAATCGAATTTATACCTAAATATAAGATTAAGTAATTCTTCTAAATGCTTTGCCGTTATGAAATTTAAAGGCGTTTGTAGACTTCAGTAAGATAAAGAGGGTTAATTTACTTAAATATGTTAAACTAATGATTTGAGGCATTTCGATATCGATTGCTAAATGTGTATGTACAAAAAAATCGACTTTATACCTAAACATATGATAACGGAATTCTTCTACATGCACTGCCGTTATGCCGCCATGGTTTTGTGTTAACTTCAGTGCGTTAAAGAAGTTTTATTAACTTAAATATGTTAAACTAATGATTTGAAGATTTTCGAAATCGATTGCTAAGTGCATATATACAAGAAAATCTTCCTTATACCTAAATATAAGATAACGGAATTTTTCCCAAATGTACTGTCGTTATGCCGCATGGCTTTATATGAACTTTAATATGTTAAAGAAGGTTAATTAACTTAAATATGTTAAACTAATGATTTGAGGCATTTCGATATCGATTGCTAAATGTGTATATACAACAAAATCGACTTTATACCTAAATATAAGATTACTTAATTCTTCTAAATGCACTGCCGTTATGCCGTTATGGCTTTATGTTAACTTCAGTTCGTTAAAGAAGGTTTATTAACTTAGATATGTTACACCAGTTATTAGAAGCATTTCGAAATCGATTGCTTAATGCATATATACAAGAAAATCGACTTTATACCTAAATATAAGATAACGTAATTCTTCTAAATGCTTTGCCGTTATGCAATTAAGTCGTTTGTAGACTTCAGTAAGATAAAGAGGGTTAATTAACTTAAATATGTTAAACTAATGATTTGAGGCATTTCGATATCGATTGCTAAATGTGTATGTACAAGAAAATCCACTTTATACCTAAATAATTCTTCTACATGCCCTGCCGTTATGCCGTTAAGGCGTTTGTAGACTTCAGAAAGATAAAGGGGGTTAGTTAACTTAAATATGTTAAACTAATGATTTGAGGCATTTCGATATCGATTGCTAAATGTGTATATACAAGAAAATCGACTTAATACCTAAATATAAGATTACGGAATTCTTCCAAATGCCGTTAAGGCTTTATGTAGACTTCAGTGCGTTAAAGAAGGTTTGTTAATTTAAATATTTTTAAACCCAGTTATTTGAAGCATTTCGATATCGATTGCTTAATGCATATATACAAGAAAATCGACTTTATACCTAAATAAAAGATTACGGAATTCTTCCAAATTACTGTCGTTATGCCACCATGGCTTTATATCAACTTCAATACGTTAAAAAAGGTTAATTAACTTAAATATTTTAAACTAATGATTTGAAGCATTTAGATATCGATTGCTAAACGTGTATTTACAACAAAATCGACTTTATACCTAAATATAAGCTAACGGAATCCTTCTAAATGCACTGCCGCTATGCCGCCATGGCTTTATGTTAACTTCGTTGCGTTAAAGAAGCTTTATTAACTTAAATATGTTAAACTTATGATTTGAAGATTTTCGAAATCGATTGCTAAATGTGTATACACAACAAAATCGACTTTATACCTAAATATAAGATTACGGAATTCTTCCAAATCCCGGGGTTAAAGGCTTTATTTAACTTCATTTCTTTTAAGAAGGTTTTTAACTAATATGTTAACAGTTATTTGAAGCATTTCGATATCGATTGCTAAATGATATATACAAGAAAATCGACTTTTTACCAAAATAAATAACGGAATTCTTCCATGACTGCCGTTATGCCCCATGGCTTTTTTAACTTCATCGTTAAAAGGTTTTTAACTTAAATATTTAAACTAATGTTTTGAAGCATTTGATTTCGATTGCTAAAGGTATTACAAAAAATGGACTTAATACCTAATATAAGTTAGGGAAATTTCTTCTAAATGCTTTGCCGTTATGCCGAAGGCTTTGTAACTTCGTGTAAGGGCTTAATTAACTTAAATATTTAAACTAATGATTTGAGGATTTCGAATCGATTGCTAAATGTGTATAACAAAAAATCGACTTTATACCAAATATAGATAACGGAATTCTTCAATGCACGCCGTTATGCCGTTAAGGCTTTTAACTTCAGTGAAAAAGGGGGTTTTTAAAAAATTTTT